>ML817586.1:0-24132 GCA_009831015.1 Picea engelmannii
AAGAATGAATATGAGACAAGAAAAATATGAAGGAATTCAAGAGACTAAGAGCATGTTAGAGAATCATAAAGAGAAAGAATCAGAGAAATCTCATACTATGTTATTACAGTTGAAAGAAATGATGAATGATCACAAAGATGTCAGTTTATCAGAGATCTTGAAAGTAAAACAAAGCATAAGTGTAAGAATAGAAGACTTCGAGATAGACTGTATCTTGTATGAAGAAACACAAGTGAATATTATGACAGAAGACACTTGGAAAATTTTGGGAAATCCTTCTATGATACCTTCATTGGGAAGGATAGGCTTGTTTAAGGGAAAGATGATAACCTTATGTGGAAGAGTTACTAATGTACCTATTACTATTTGTGGAACATCGACTGCAGAGGAATTTGAAGTCATTAAGTTTATTGGGGACAACACCCCTTTCCCACTTTTACTAGGTAAGACTTGGATTGAGGAAGATCAAGTCAGAAGGAAAGAAGAGGAAGAAGCTACAGAAAAGAAAAAACATGAACTAAGGGATTTCATAGCTAGAAAAATAGATTGACTAATAGAAGAACAAGGGGATGATTCGAAGAAACAGAAGGCAAGAGAACTAGTTGTCAAGGTTGAAAGAATGCAAAAAGATTTGAAGGACCTATATATGTAATAAATAAGTATGTCCACCCAGGAAGTATTAGGAGAAGAGATATTAAATTTGAACCCTTTCATAGAACAACAATAGTGTGAAGTCATTGCACTAGGATAAGATAAGAATAAGAATGGAAAGAGGATTCCAGAAACAATTAGAGAGACTTAGATCATAGGAAAGAAGGAAAGGAAGCTCAATAAAAATAAAGCCAAGTTGGAAAATCTACAGGAAGCTACATATTTCGGATCGAATACTTCACATATTGGAACCTCGCAGAAGGTAGATTCATAGGATTTGAACCTCACCAGAACAACAGGACCATGCAGAATGGGACTTTGCCCTGGAAAAGCTATATGACCATTGGAGGTTCCCTGACCATTAGAATGACGCTCCAGAACGGTTAGAAAATTCATTTATGGATGAAAGGATCACTTTTGGGACGTTGAGACCGTGCCATAACTGACAGATTCACATTAATTGAAGCATTCCTTCCTGTTGGAAGAACCCATTATGAGTTCCCTCCTATTTAAACTGTCAGATGCTGTGTTGGGACCACCTTTTTACACTCGTGATTGAGTGATCCAAGAAGATAGTTTATTGTGTGTCGAGTCATGTTATATGAAGCTAGACATCGCCATCCATTTGTCTACCCCGCATTTCCATTTTCCTACCCTGATTTGTTTGTTTAAAAGTGAGAATGTCGGGCAAACCTAGTGAATTAGAGAAGTTTATCGAGGAGGTCCTCAAGAAGATAATGTCCTAAAGAAAGTTATTTGAAGGTGTCGAAACATCATCGACTAGGGGACTATAGGATTCCCCTTCGACTGGACGACGTTCTGTCTATGTCAACCCTGTAACCGAGCAACAAAGTAAGCATCATGGTGATCTGGCTAATGTGAAATAGATCCTATCCATCTTACCAGACTATATCCCACCTTTGGCTGGCACAGTTAACTACGACAACATTCCATGATATTATGAGTACAATCTATTCACCGTGTACATTCTGAAAGGGATACACGTAGTCAGAAGTCAATTGGGACAAATCCTGCTGCTGAAGAAAAACAGATTTAACCTAGGAGATAGAAATAACTATGCTATGCTAGCACCCCACCGCTACTTGACGAAGACAACTGGGAAGAAGCCTCTCCTTGTCTCCCAGCCATGGATTAAGGAGATGGCATAATCCACTATGCTAAATGTGATGAAGATTCCCTAATTTGGCTGCCACCAAGAGGTTAATGATTGCATTAAAATCCTCTTGTCGTGCTACCATGACAGATACTTGTGGCTCAACCAGAGGATTACTATGGATCCAATATTGATCCACCAGATTATAGGTTTAAGCATGAAGGGACCTGACCCTCAGCATTTTTACCCAGGGAAGGCCTCAGACCTATCCTTGGCATAGTACACCAAGGAATATTATGATGAAGTTGAAAAAAGAAAGTGAGGCTACAAAGTAGCCTCTATATAGGATGGTGCAATGCGCCTTGCTTGCCAACTCATAGATGGCAATATTGTAAGGAAGAACCGCCCCACACAGGTCACCGAGTTCATGGTGGACCTCATAAGAAAATGTGTGGAGGGAATGCAGATGAATTGGGCAAGTTACATCATCAATGAACTAGAGAAATACTGTCACGAAGCTCAGGATTTGGGATACGAATTCCACTTCAGTTGGCTGATCATTTTGATCACATTTTTTTCTTGGAAAATGCCTGAAGGAGACACTTGTCCAGAGATAGAACCATCAGAGCCGTTGGATTCTAGGTTTTCTACCTTGTGGTACACCAACAATATGAAAAAATAATGGCATTCCAACGTTGTTTTCCATGCGTATTATCAACAACTGAAGGTTTCCATTGAGTAATTTCCATGCATGACACCACGCACCTTGCACCAGTACAAACCAATAGAAAATTTCCTTGGAGATACACATTTCATCTATATCACTTCATGCAGATATGAGAACAAGGAAGAGTTACAATCATACTATAATTTAATATATGAGTACATGAGAACATCACCAAGGAATGGCCAGAGGAATTCCTTGCACCTGCCATTGATGCATAACTCTCTGACATTGACACCATAGGAAGTCCCTTGTTCACCTGGGTCGAGCATGTCAGACAGTCTAGTGGGATGATGAAGAAGAAGAAGCAGGACGAAGTCCAGGATATAGAGACCAATGAGGAGGAAAACGTCTCTGAATAAAATGTATCTGTCTCACTAGGAGGAGGAGGAGATGAAGAATATGGACAAGGAGGAGGGGATGAGGAAGGAGGAGGCAAAGCTACACCGCCAAAAGATTCCCCTGCTGAAATAGTAACACCATAGAAGAAGAAGGTTTCTCCGTAGAAACATTCAATAATAAAGAAGACGTGCAACAATAAGCCCCAGTTAGAGGCCACGCTCACAGAAGATGACATCATTCTGGTCCATGAAGCCATGGCGGATGCTTCCAAGGACATCTTGCAAAGATATGTAGCGAAGCAGGATGAAATATATGGCAGGATCGAAAAGGTATTGAAGGAACTACAACAAGATATTTGTTTGGTTTGCGCAATACCTATTGCACCTTCCTTGCCACAGATTACAGAATTGGGGGATGAACCAACCCAATTGAGAAGACTTACAGATGCGACAACGGCTCGACTTCATAAAATCTAGGAAGAAAAGGAGAAGGCTACAAAACCTTTGAAACAAGATAAATATGAAGTCTTAGAGAAATTATGAATAGCACGGTATAGTGTAACCACCTATGAAAGTGAGAGAGAAGAGTTTCGGGCGATGCTCCAAGAGGACAAAGTGAAGCTAAAGAGAGAAAAGGAGCAGCTTCTTGCAGAGAATACTGTGTTCAAAGAAGCGTTGAATAAATCATGTCGCTTTGTGTCTGGCTTGGCACACGAGGAACAAGAGTCAGTCGAGGCTCAAGTAGTGAAGCTTGCTTAGACCATCCAACAACTTCAAGGAAGTATAACAGAGTTGGAGGTCCAAGCAATATCGAGCACCCCACATGGGGTACGTGACCAGAGGGAGGAAGCCACTAAGAACACAATAATAAGGATCATATCCCTTGCCTCAGAGTGAAAACAATTGAGCGATAGAAGCACACAGACATATGAACACCTCGCAGAATATCCAGAGCTAAGGAAATTGGAAGCGTAGTTACAATATTCACAATAGAAGGCATTCTCTGTATAGGTGCAGATGAAGTTACTCACTGTAGTTGAAAAAATGAAGAGATGTCAGTAACAACGCGTAATTCAACATCAGATTACTACCATCTAGGGCAGGGTAATGGAAGTTGCACAAAAGCTACAACCTTGACAGGATGAAGCCTGTAAGGTGTTTGAAGAAATTGAGGGACAAGGCTCACAATTGGACCAAGTGGTTGCAGAAGTTGAACAACACCTGGAAGGGCCTATTACAGAGCAGATGATCCATGAAATTGTTGAGCAGGAGGCTCAGGTGAAGTAGCAAGTTGAGGCATCTCGAGCTAAGATCGAGTCCTTCGAAGAAACATTTCCCAGACCTGAGTGACTCGGGATGAGTCACAAGTGAGTGTTGGGGGTATGTTGGCCCTCGATCAAGTTTTGAGGAAACCTTGGTCAGATTTGGACCACTTTTGGACTTCGATAGGTTGGTCGAAGATGGAGCACCTAGGTGAAGTTGAGATCGTGGATCTCATCGATTTTGGGGGCTATGTGGACCTAGTAAAGGGTCTCTAGGGTTTTTGTAATGGGTTATGGGATGTCATCCCATGGGGTTTACCCATGATTAGGCCCTATTGTAAGGAATTGTAAAAGTATAAATAAGTAATAATGTATGGTAGAAAGGAGGGCTTGTTGAGAGCGAAGTCTTGGTAGCTAAGTGCAAGTAGTTATGGGTTTCTTTGTGCAACATAATGTAAATGTGTTAAGGCTCTGTTCTTGATAGAGAGTTGGCTCTATTCCTTGACCCAGTTTGGAAGGAGGATCTGGTGCTTAATGTGCATATCTCCTGTCCTAGGTGAAGCTCGAATCTGTGGATTAGTGCACAGGAGTAGCTGAATGTAAGAGATTGAAGAATAATAAAGAAGATGAAGCAGTTGGTGGACGTATCCCCGCACTGGGGTGAACCATGTATATCTTGTTTCTTTGTTTTTCTTTGTGTTGTGTTGGTTATGTTATGAATATGCTCAATGCTTTGGTTATTATGTATGATATATAGATATTTTTATGATTAGTGTTTACTTGTATGAATGAATGTTAGATCTAACTCTGTGCTATGTGGTAAGTGGTTGAAATGATTAGTATCTATTGTTACTATGCTATATCTACTTTTGTATGTGTTTTGCGATGTTACTAATATTAGGAAACTAATACATATCACCTTTTAAGTGTTAGCAAAATACCCCGCAGAATGTTATTATCACAAATCTGTTTCCTAGCTTGGTTACAGACACCTGTGTCCTGTAACCCCCCCTATTTCTACCTCAGTGAGACTTCTCTTGCTTCATAGGTGTTGCCAAAAGGGCTGATAGTTAGGGTTTTGTTGGTGCATTGTTGAAGCGTTGAACCCTGGGTCTGCCCCTGTGCCAACATGACTCTGTTTAATTTCTTAACAAAAATAAACATAATTAGACAATCATTCAAACACATCCCTCCTTGTAGCTCCCATAATAATTTCAACAATTTTAATTTTAAATATCATAGATATTTCAAATTATATCAAAACATGTAAATATCCACAATATCCAAAAATAGTTTGTTGTCCAAAACTTTCAGTAATCCACTATTCTCAATAAATCAATAATAAAACATAATCATAAACCGTATTTGCCACTTTTAGAGGAAATTTTTCTTTTGTTGCTGCTATCCCCTTTTGAAATCCCTGAATTAGCCTTAGGTTGGGTATAACCTTGAGGCTTGATCTCACTGATGACATGGGAACAATAATCTTTCAAGTGCATATAGGATGATACTAGCTTGGCTGAGTCAGTTGAAGGAGAGGAGGGGGAAATAACAACTTTTCCTTTGTCATGCATATGGTGGGATTCAGTTTTGAGTCTTTTTCTTGCATGGGAGCACTGTATAGGTGAGTGTGTAGGAGAAATATGAAAATTTGGGTTAATAGGTGGAGGAGGAGGAGGTAAATACAAATTTGGCTAGCCACGATAGTGGGAGATTGCTGGGTGAACAATCTCCTCACATTTGTCATTCTCGAGAAATTCAGGTTGCAAAGATACATGAGGGGGCACAAGGATACTAGGAACATGTTGGGGATGGAAGGGAGGTCCCTTCGGCCTAGGCTGGACTATCCCTTGTCCAATCCAATTGAAAAATCCAACTTGAAAGAGCTGGTTTAACTCTTGAGGATCAACATTGAAATGTATTGAGAATATGGGCCTTTTAGGCCCTCTGTTCCAATTTCCTTTGCCCCTATTTTTTCGATCATGACCTCCTCTACTGAAGAAGCTCATCTTTTATGCAACAATTATTAGCAACTAACTCTTAAACATACCATACATGACATTCTCCTAATATGAAACAAATATTGGCTCAACAATCACATCAGAGCCATGCAATCCAATCCATAAAATGTATTTAATAATTTTCAAATGAGAAGGGGGTGAATAGGGTTCATGGGATATCTGAGGGGATTGTATTGAGTGAAAAAGGGATATCATGACCGGGAGTAAGAACACGATTACTGCTCGACAATTGATTCAACAATTTTTTGTGCAACAATACCAAAACATACCAACTGCCATCTATCTTTGTGTCTTTTTTTATCACTGTCATACATAGTTTTAATTTAATTTTAGTGAGCAGGGCATGCAAAATGAATATGGGATCGTGAAGGGATTTATAATGAGCGAAAAAGTGAGAAAATGAGAGGGAATTATATGGATATTGTTCATAAAATAAATTGAATCAATCAACTATCATAACTCTTTCAAATTTAATCCAAAAAGCATCCACTTCCAAGGCCAATACATTTGTTGTTCCTCAATTTCATACAAACTACTTGTTGTCTCAATAAAACAATTTAATTTCCCATAAATCTTCAATTTATAATAGTTTGTGTATTATAACTTATGCAAACATTTTTAGTTCAAGAGTATTGCATGTGCTAACATTGATTTCTTCTTTTTAAAATAAACAAAACATGCACAAAAATATTTGTTATCTATGCCCAACATTTATCCTTGGTAATCAATAATAGATCCAAGATAAACATTCAACAGTCACTATCCTTTAACAAAAATCGGGCCCAATTTAAACACACATAGATTCATTTTAAGTCTGGACAGAATCAAAGTACGTTTAATGTGTCCATCATACACATAGGTCTTCAACTTATAATTGACATAATCTTGATTTGACAACAACAGTAAACCCCAAAAATGGAACCCCGAGCTTGATCTCTGTGTGAATTAGTATATACATACTTATTTTTAAAAGGGACGATCCACATAACCATATTGTGTATGAAGAGAACATAACTAAATTGACACACAAGAGTCTTTTATTAACTTGACAGAACCATGATCGGGCTTGGTGAAGCAATCACTCACATAGGTGTCTTTTTATATTTAAATGCAATCACAATCATGTTGGGATTAAACACAGTAAGAGAGACCATAATCGACTAGAAGGGCACCTATAGGATGTAGGTAACCATGCTTTTTTTCTGTTCAAACGAATTCATCACAGAGAGGACAAACAAATATTTGACCAAGAGGAGGGATCCCGTGCCTTTAAAATTTCCACAATTGATTAAACTGATAACCCCAAAATTGACAAACCCCAGAAGGTGCCCGAGGAAGGTAGAAGCAATTCATAGTATAAGTCATACTCTTTAGAAATTAAATGCTGAGAGACAATGAAATCCTTCTTTACTTTAAAAGAACATAGAGATCTCACAATATTCAACATCCTCATATCCATTTACCATCGATTAACAACCACAGGCCACAATATAATCTTGAAAAAGAAAAAGCAGAGAGCCATGCTCTTTTACAAAAAAAACACTGTCCTTCAACTTAAAAATTCAAGCTCTGGACAAAACCATGAGTGAATTCCCGAGTGGAGAATAAATCAATTTGATTTAACCAATCCAGACAAACAAATATGTCACTAACACTTTTTTGCAGAGAGGAGACAAGTTAATTTTAATAGTGATGGGTACTTGAAAAAACATAGAGAGACAATGTCTCTTTCCAACACCTAGCAGGTCGATAACTTTTGCAAAAATTGACAGTATGGCCTCACAACATATAATCATCATTATGGAAAAGATGAGAGGAGCAGGTAGGAAAAATTTTCGTGAAAATAAGGCCAGAACACAACTCGTATCCATTCAATATATACACATGCCTACATTAAAAATTCAAGGCCAACCAAGATGGGGTTATGGAAAGCTTCCAGTGAAATGATAGTAAAGAACGAGCCATCAACAATAGCTCGGGGTTTAGACAAAAGAAACACATCAATTGTCAACAATTTCTTTTCAACTTGGATAAAGATTATGACAACGACTGAGAGGGAAAATGAGTTGACAACCACTGGAATACAAACTTGTGGTTAAAATCCTTCAACAATAAAACTCATAACCGACTGCACCACTGTTACCATTTTACACAGAAAATCATCATTAAAAAACCAAGATATCCGAGTCAATAACCAATGCATAGACTCTACCATCAATAACACTCATAATTCGCTTACACATACCAAAATTTCACCGTAATCATAGAGAACCCATAACAAAATATCTACACTCAGTCGAAAACTCAATAAAACACAGAACCCATGCATTCCTGAGCCACCATTTGATTCATAATACAGAGAGTCCATCATGGATCGAAAGATAAGAACCATACCTGTGATAAAATCGCTTCAATGATGAACTAATCGAGTTTTCCCCTTCCAATTTTGAAAATGTGGAGCTTCCACAACCAACAGAGAAACAATGCAACTATGCTAGGGTGACAGGATCAAGGGAGATTTGGAGTGACGTGCAGTAAATGCACGTCACTTCCTCACATGGCCCTATTCAATTCCATGTATAAGCCAACCCACTAACATAACATCCACCATTAAAATCAAACCATAACCAATGCATAATTCAATGCCGTATCCATTGTAAAGATCTGATACCATATCTATTGTATAGTACGCCACTCGAGATATATCATATCTATACGTTAACCTCTTGCCATAACTCCATATGATAATCACATATTAATGTTACCATATGTGTCTTGATTCACTCTTTAATAAAAATTGCATAATCCTTTAACCAAAACACATAGCATAATAGCTAGGTCAATACTTGTATCCATTTATACATTCATATAAAGTTTAGGTGTAGTCTTTTACCATGGCCTTAGGATTTAATACATAGTTCCTCTCTTTTGTTTTGAGTTAGCTCCCATTTATTATCCTTTTACACAGATCATATATGGATTAGTAATCAATATATGAATTAGTAATCAAGGTAATAACATAACATATCATAGCACATGTGAACAATATGGTTCTCTTACCCATGGAACTATTCTGTATTGCAAGTAAATACCAACAACATTTAGCAATAATGCCTCAACCACCCATTTATCAAGTCAACTGAAACCAAGACTGCATCATCAATTGTATAGGACTATGTAGGCAACGTCATAATAGCATAAACATATAAGTGTAATATGTCTATCTTTGCACCTATACTCTACAAGGGGGTCCCACCTACTAGTATTATATTATTATCATAATTAAATAATAGCGCTTTAGCAATCCTTTGCTGGAAGAATTCATCATTGCGATTCTAATCTTCAACAAATTGGCGACTCCACATGGAAATATATTTCTAACATATTAAGAACTCAAAATGTCTAATTTTGCGGACCATGTAACGTCAGATCAAGAAGATATACATCAGAATGATTATGCAACAGGGAGAAGTGAGGGGATTTAAGGGAAAAATGATTGAGAATTTGGGAATAACTCATGGAAAGTGTTAAGTATGAGGGGGTTTATCCCTGTAATCATAATCATTCAATTAATCATAGTAAAGTGTTCTTGACTTCAAGGAGAAATTTTTTCTAATATGCTCTTTTGAATCTTGAAGCGGATGAAAGAAAAGGAAAGCAGAAGAGGGATAAAACCAACTATCTTATAAAACAACAGTTGAAGTAGATAACAATTTCAATGATGCTTTCAAGGGGAACATCATGACAACTATGTAGCTTGATTGTTATTTATTAACAATACTTTGCAGAATAGTGTCGTTGTGGAAAAACCGATCCAACATTTTATTTTGACAAGAAATCAAGTCAAAAGAAACAAAATATAAAAAAAAATGACATCGCAGAAATGAATCAATAGATTTGAAATAAGCAGAAATGAAATAACAAAAATGTAAAATTGAAGCAAGTAAAAAAAAATATAATACATAAAACATTCCATACAATGTTACAAATTTTAAGTTGGTTCCACGTAGTGTTTTAAGTGGGAACCGTTAGTGCTGTAGGAAAAAAATCGCTCTTGTAAGACCTTTAGGATGTAAGAATTTGCACCTAGGAAAAAAGCGATCTTCAAAGGACCCATCCATAATTTTTTGAACTTTGAATTCCTTTCTCTATCATCATGAGATGAATCCCACAATAGTACTTTCTCATTAACCTTAAATTTGACAGCCTTTACACTTTTGTTGAAATACATTTTAACAGTCTGTTGTCTTCTCTTTATATTATCCAAGGCAAATGTCATTCGCTCCTCTAAAGCCAAAAGTGTATTCATTCTTTGAGAAACATTAGAAGTATTTAATTCCTCAACCTGTAGCATTAACCTTAGGGAGGAAATTTCTATCTCGGTAGGAAGAATGGCTTCTTGACCATAAACAAGTTGGAAAGGTGTACAACTAGTGCTCACCTTGGTGGTAGTGCGATCTGCCCAAAGGGCATAAGTGAGGAGAGTGTGCCATTGATGAGGCTTACCTTCAATGAGCCTCTTGATAATTCTAACCATATTCTTGTTGGTAGACTCATCCTGCCCATTACCTTGGGGATAATAAGTTGATGAGGTAAAAAATTTAACCCCCAATTTAGCTAAAAACTGGGTTAGCTTAGCAGAAACAAAGGCGGGACCATTGTCAGTAATAACTTCCAAAGGAAGACCAAATCTGGAAAAATATTAGTTTCAAGAAAATTAATCACCTGTTCATCCTACAAATTCTTAAGTGGGACAAATTCAGTCCATTTCGTAAAATAATCTGTAGCTGTCAAGATAAAAAAATTCCCTGCTGAAGATGGGGGATTAATAGGACCAATAAAGTCCAAACCCCATTTTGAAAAATGGAAGTCAGGGAGGACAAGTTGTGAAGGAATAGCAGAAAGATGTTCTTTCCCAACAAACTTTTGGCACTTGTCACAAGATCTTGAAAAATTATAAGAATCATGAAAGGTCGAAGTCCAATAGTACCATTTATTGATAATCTTAAAAGAAATGATTTTAGCATAAAAGTGACCTCCTACATGAATAAAATAATTTGAATATCCATGAGTCTCTTGCAACAATTTCTTTGCTTCCTCATTTTTCACACAACGAAGTAACATACCATCGGTAGATCTTCTAAACAAGAAGTCTCTTATAATGACGTATCTAGAATATTTGAGGCGGAGCCTTCTTCTTTGATGAGTGTCTAAGTTATCTAGACATCTTTGATTTTACAAGTAATAAACCATATATTTATACCAAGGATGTTCAGACACAGGAAGGATTTGATTGTCAATGTAAAACAATGTTGATAGAGAGATATCTTGTTCATCAATTTCTTCACTCATTTCAGCATGCTGAGCTAAGTGAAGGGATAAGTCACATCCCTTGATAGTTTTAGAAGTCGTGATGGTTAGATCATGCTCCTGAATCTTGGCAAGCCAATGTGCAAGCTTTCCTGAAAGATAATTCTGTAAGAGTAAAAACTTGATAGCATGTAAAGGGACTTTTACCAATGTATGCTTACCTAAGATGAAGTGGCGAAATTTTTCAACAACTTTAACAAGAGCGAAAACATGCTTTTCAATAAAAGAATATTTAAACTCATCATATGACAATATTTGAATCATGTAAGCCACTGGTTTTTAATTACCTTGGTAATCACATTGCAAAAGGATAGAATAAATTGCTTCCTATATGGCATTAGTATATATAATAAATTCTTTCTCAAAATCCGGCTTCGCCAAAACCAGTGTAGAACTGATTTCCTTCTTGATCCCTACAAAATAATTTTCGACATTATCTGTCCAATAAAAGGAGCGATATTGCTTAAGAATATTTTGAATTGGCTTGACCATTACAAAAAAACAGGAACAAATCTACACACAAAGTTAATAACACCCATAAAGGCTTGAACCTCCTTCTTGGAAGTAGGAGCAGGAAGATTTAGGATAACAACAATCCTTTCAGGATCTATGCTTATTCCTAAATCAAAGATAATGTGTCCAAGGAGCTTTCCCTTGGTAACACCGAAAATAAACTTAGAATGATTTAAAGAAATACCAAATTTCCTACATTGCATAAGAATCTTTCTAAGATGACTGAAATGATTCGATTGATTTTTAGAATACATAGTTAAGTCATCAAGATAAATTTGAATAGTTTTACCGATCAAATCGTCAAAAGTTATTTGCATATCTCTTTTAAAAGTGACACCTACATTATATAAGCCAAAAGGCATACATTCATAAGTGAAAGTTCCCCAACGAGTAATAAAAGTGGTTTTATATTTATCTGTCCTTTTCACCTTGATTTGATTGTAACCAGAAAAACCGTCAAGTAAGGACATCATATGTGACCCTGCAACTTGTTGCAAAATCATTTCCATATTAGGGAGAGGAAAATGGTATTTAACACTAGCCCTATTTAATGCGCAAAAATCATTGCATAATCTAATCTTTCTTGTTTCTTTCCGAACGGGAGCCAAATTAGAAACTCACTCATAATACTTAACAGGGAAAATTATCCCATCCTTCAAGAGTTTTTCCAACTCCTTTCGAATAGTTGCTTCCAGTGCAGGGTTAATGGGTCTTTGTTTTTTCCTAACTGGTTGTATGCCTTCCTTGATAGGAATGGCATGTTGTATAATAGTAGAATAAAAACCATGAAGATCCTCATAATACGAAGAAAAAACGTCTTGAAATTCACCAAGCAACTTAGTGAACTTCATTTTTTCTTCATCAGAACATTGGGAACCTATTTTAACATTCTTTGGAGACTCGGGTGTTCCAATGTTCAAGGAAATGGTTTCACCCACTTCACTTTTCGACTCCTCTTCTTTATGTTTTTATTTGTTGCCTACATCACTTGATGAAAATTAACTTTCTAAAGAAGTGAAGCCTCTAAGAGTTTTGTTATCTTCCATTGATATAATTTCCTTAGGCTTATAAGGTTAATTTTGGAAGAAAGCACATATACTCTCATCACTAGGGAAGACCTACCATGACTCTACATTGTCAGGGATATGTAGAAGATACAAAGATTGAAATATGCAATTAGGTCTTTGTGGAAAATATTTTCGAGTAGGAGAGGCTGCAAAAACAACTAACATGTCAAGCATTGAATTCAATTCCCTTTTAACATGAGTGATGTTGAAATATAGAAAGTTTGAGATAAGTTCCCAAACAGTTTGGGTGTAATGTTTCATTAACTTGTTTCTAGGAGAATATATCTTACGTACAAGATTTACAACAAGTTCAGAATCCCCAAAAAATGTAAGGTGGCCACAACCTAGATTATAGACATTTTCAATGCCTAGTAGTAATGCTTCAAATTCAGTGACATTGTTTGTGCACTCACACTCTATCCTATAGGAAAAGTTATGAATTTTACCCACAGGAGAGTACAAGATATTACTAGCTTTGTTTCCTTCATCAAATCATGAACCATCAAAGTGCATATGCCACATCCCATCCTCTATGTCAATTTGTTCCAAGACAGTGTTGTCCTTGTCCGTGAAGATGGAATACACTCTTAGGTCCTCCTCGATATAATTCACATTAGGTTGTGGGATGATTTCTATGTAAGGTGCAATTCTCCCCTCCCTTAGGAATATGTTTCTTTTACCATTCCGAGGAATGGATAAATACGTCTCATCGAGTGAGAGGTATCCCCCCGTCAAAGATTGCCTATCTCTTCCTAAGATGATCGAGTAATTACTCACTGGCATATCAATTACCTGAATATTAAGGGAAGTCCTTATTTCAGGATGCACGCACAAAACCAAGGTCACGTCCTTGATTTCACCTATGGTCGTTTGTTGTAAACTATTATAAGAGAACATTCTTCTAGAATTTTCATTTGTACAAGACAAGCCTAGATCTTCCACAATAATATTCGACATTACAGTTGGGCTTGAACCGTCGTCAAAGAGACAACAATGGGAAATTCTATCCATAATCTTTACAGAAATTAAAAATGGGGAGTTTTTTACAGGATGCCTAAAGTTATGTACACCTACTTTATTTATAGTTGAATCTTTTTCATCTACCTCTTCAGAGAGGTTGGCTACAATGAAATCTTTTCCTTCCATGAAATTTTTCAGATGCTTTTGTTGTTCAGGGACGACAACCATGTCCAGGAGGGTAGCATCATCTTTAATATTGGCCAATTTATTGAGAATGTTGTATTTTGAAGAGGGAAGAGGGGAGGTAGTTCCTTGACTTTCATGAGCTTTATAAACTTGAACAATAACATCTAGTGAGGATGAGCTTGGTATTGAAGAAGTGGGAGGAGGATCATATTTACCTTTTGGAGCATAGGATTTATTCCTACTATTTATGATCATAACATCCTCTAGCTCTACAAAGTCTAGGACAACAATAGTAGTTTTAGGTATTTTACCAAAGATTTGATCTTTGACACTCTTCTTTATCTCACACGTACTTTCCTCATGGCGTTCCTCACAAAAGTTACACCAACTACGAGGAATGATAGTTGTAGGTTGAAATTTATTTTGATTTAGATTCTTAAAAGGTGGTGAAGAAGAAGATGAGGCCCCAAGGGTAAGATATGGGAAATTTCCTTTCTGCTCATACGCTATCATTCGATTATTCATGTCGTATACAAGTTGTAAGAGGGCGGACATATCTGTCTATTTAATTGAATCTCCCTCAGGAAGACAGGTTCTTTCGATTTGTTCTTCGTACTCTAAAAAAGTATGCAGAGAAGAACCAAGTTTATCAATGGCCTTTTCTTCAAGCCCATGATGGTAAGGGGAAGGTAGAGCATTATAATAATGTATGGAAGTGTCTTGGTTCTGAGGGCGAATAAGTTCAGGAATTTGGTTATACAATTTGGTGAAATGTAAGTTTAAAGACTTGATAGTTTCACCATCCTTATAAGCAATATTATTGTACTCCCGTAGCTACCTACTCGGTTGGGCTTTTGGACTACCCATAGGTATACTTGAACCAATAGAATAACTCCTCCCAAGTAGAAATAATCTTAGGAGGAAGGTCAAAGAAATCGACTGAAGCCTTCCCTTCAAGGGAATTAAAAAATAAACGCATACAAGTGTCATTGTCATTGGCTCCTATGTTGTGACAAGAATTAGAAAATTCCACCAAGTGTTCATTCGTAGTGACCATGTTATTCCCTGAAAACCTAGGGAGATTCTCTTTGAATTTAGGAAGTGGATGAGTAGCAGGTGTTAGGTTAAGAGGGGAGGAAACATGCCACAAAGTAGTTGTAACATCCTGTTCAAAATGAAAAAGCCCATACTTTTTAATGACTTTGGCGGGGTTTGTGGTAGATTGGATAGAGACTTGATGACTATAAAAGCTACCAACCATGGATAAGGCTGAAGGTTGAGATAAAGAAGCACCTCTAGTGCCACTAGAGCCACCACTAGATTCCATCTTGTGAATGATAGTTAAGGGAGACAAAGACAAACTAGATGAATAAGACAAAGTTCTCCTTAGAGTACTTTGTTGGACTGGCAAAACAATGTTTCTTCTTCCTCTTTCAACAATAGGATTAATCTCAGGTGATAAACCTCTTCTTCTCCTAGATATCCAAGGGTTTAAGGACATGAAAAGAAGATCAAAAATATAGGAAAAAGAAATCTATAGTTGATTCCTAGGTTGTCGTTGCTTAGCTTTCCAACATTCTTGGACACTTGTGTCTTGCTCAATTGCTTCCCATGAGTGTTCAATCTCAACTCGAGTATTAGCAGTCTCTAATATGGTATTAAACAAGTTTAAAGAAATGTTGTTTTGACCTTTAAGACCAGGATCAATATTGGGCTGCCTTGCAACAGGTACAGTCATGAAGAAAAGAATCAGTCAAAGAATCAATATCAGAAATATAAATATATTCAATGAAAATCAAGCATATAATCAACAAGAGAGATATTGAAGATCTCCCCAGTATGGTCGCCCAATAAATTTTGAGGAAAAGATATAATTTTATCTTACTCAAGCATTTTTTAATCTTCCTTGGCTAAGGCAAGATAGTCCAAAATGTTACTCTATGTTTATAGCCTCAAAAAGTGTTTCCCAATCCACAAGTATTAATTACAAGGGCTTAGGCTGATTTTTTTCTATAAAAGATTGTTCCAAAATATAACATTTTTATACAATTTTCTGAATATAACAGATTGCAAAAAACAAATGTGGAGATCAAAAGAAAAAATAATAAGTCACATATTAACACAGATGAGACATAATAGAAATTGCTTTATTTCATTCCAGGAAATCAAAAGAATCGTTCTCTTTACAAAAATCCATGTGGGGGCATGGGCCAAGGTCAAACTTAGATATCCCCAATGAAAACCATACAAAAGGACTCTGACAAGAAGTAAAAACTGAAATTTAAAATCTAGATCAACTTGCCACATAATGCTTCCCACTTGACTTTGCACAATATCCTTTATCAGTCATAAAATTTAATTCATAAACAAACAAGTCTACACAGACTATCAGAGATAGATCAACACCTCTGAGAAAAGTGTTTGAATGATATGATTCAACTTTGAACCTTGTTTTATACAATAGGACCTTGTTTTCATAAAAGAGAATTAGGCTTTTGATGAATTGAAGAATGAATGAAAAATGAACTATCTCAATAAAACTCAAGGGAAAACCTTAGTATGCTTTCTCCTTCTATTCTCCCCTTGTTCTTCCTTCTCATTTGGCTTTTATGCATTCCAAATTAGTTGAAGTAGTTCAACTACCTCATTTAGTTAAGTTAATTAAAACTCAACTAAATTTTAGTTTAGGGGAAGAATTAATAATAATAATAATAAAGGGTCTTTTATTAAATAATAACTAGTAGGTGGGACCCCTTGTGACTCCCTTTAATTTCTTAACAAAAATAAACATACTTAAACAATCAATTAAACACATCCCTCCTTGTGGATCCCATAATCATTTCCACAATTTGAATTTTAAATATCATATATATTTCAAATTATATCAAAACATGTAAATATCCACAATATCCAAAAATAGTTTATTGTCCAAAACTTTTAGCAGTCCACTATCCTCAATAAATCAATAATAAAACATAATCAAAAACTGTATTTGCCACTTTGAGAGACAATTTTTCATTTGTTGTTTCTATACCCTTTTGAATTCTCTGAATTAGCCTTAGGTTGGGTAGAACCTTGAGGCTTGATCTCATTGATGACATGGGAACAATCATCTCTCAAGTGCATATGGGATGATACTGACTTGGCTGAGTCAGTTGAAGGACAGGAGGGGGAAAAAACAACTTTTCCTTTGTCATGCATATGGTGGGCTTCGATTTTGAGTCTTTTTCTTGCGTGGGAGGACTGTACAGGTGAGTGTGTAGGGGAAATCTGAACATTTGGGTTAACAGGTGGAGGAGAAGGAGGTAAACAATAATTTGGCCAGCCACGATGGTGGGATACTGCTGGGTGAATAATCTCCTACCATCCGTCATTCTTGGGAACTTTAGGTTGCAAAGATACATGAGGGGGAACAGGGATACCAGGAACATGTTGGGGCTAGAATGGAGGCCTCTCTGGCCTAGTCTGGACTATCTCTTGTCCAATCCAATTGAAAAATCTAGCTTGAAAGAGATGGTTTAACTCTTGAGGATTAACATTGAAATGTATTGAGAATCTGGGCCTTCTAGGCCCTCTGTTCCAATTTCTTCTTCCCCTATTGTTTCGACCATGACTTCCTCTGCTGAAGAAGCTCATCATGTATGAAACAATTATTAGAAACTATCTCTTAGACAGACCATACATGAAATTATCTTAATATGAAACAAAGTTTGGCTCAACAATCACATCAGACCCATGCAATCGAATCCATAAAATGTATTTAATAATTGTCAAATGAGCAGGGGGTGAAATAGGGTTCATGGGATATATGAGGGGATTGTATTGAGCAAAAAAGTGATATCATGATTGGGAGTAAGAACACGATTATTGCTCAAAATTTCATTAAACAAATGACTGTGCAAAAATACCAAAACATACCATTTGCCATCTATCTTTGTGTCTTTTTTTATCACTGTCATACATAGTTTTAATTTAATTTTAGTGAACAGGGCGTGCAAATGAATTTGGGATCGTGAGGGGATTTATAATGAGCGAAAAAGTGAGAAAATGAGAGGGCATTAGATGGATATTGTTCATAAAATAAATTAAATCAATCAACTATCATAACTTTGTTTCAAATTTAATCCAAAAATCATCCACTTCCAAGACCAAGACATTCATTCTTCCTCAATTTCATATAAACTGCTTGTTGTCTCAATAAAACAATTTAATTTCCCAGAAATCTTCAATTTATAACAGTCTGTGTATTATAACTTATGCAAACATTTTCAGTTCAACAATACTACATGTGCTAACGTTGATCTCTTCTTTTTAAAATAAACAAAACATGCACATCAATCTTTGTTATCTATGCCCAACATTTATCCTTGGTAATCAATAATAGACCCAAGATAAACAATCAACAATCATTGTCCTTTAACACAAATCGGGCCCGATTTAAACACACATAGATTCCTTTTAAGTCTAGATAGAACCAAAGTACATTTAATGCGTCCATCATACACACATGTCTTCAACTTATAATTGACACAATCTTGATTTGACAACAACAGTCAACCCCCAAAATGGAACCCCGATCTTGATCTCTATGTGAATTAGTATATATTGACTTCCCTTTAAAAGGGACAACCCAAGGAACCATATCATGTATGAAGAGAACATAACTAAATTGACACACAAGAGTCTCTTATTAACTTAAAGGAACCATGATCAGGCTTGGTGAAACAATCACTCACATAGGTGTCTTCTTATCTTCAAATGAAACCACGTTCATGTTGGGATTAAACACAGTAATAGAGACCATAATTGACTAGAAGGACAAATCTTGGTTGTAGGGAACCATGCTTATTTTTTTGTTAAAATGAATTCATCACAGAGAGGACACACATAGATTCGACCAAGAGGAGGGAGCCCATTCCTTTAAAATTTCCACAATTCATTAAACTGATAACCCACAACTTGAAAAACCCTAGAAGGTGCCCGAGGAAGGTAGAGACAAGTCAGAGTCTAAGTTGGTCTCTTTAGAAATTAAGTGTAGAGAGGAAACAAAAGCCTTCTTTCCTTTTAAAAAACACATATATCTCATGGTATTTCACATCCTCATATCCATTTACCATCGATTAACAACCACATGCCACAATACAATCTTGAAAAAAGAAAGTAGAGAGCCATGCTCTTTTGTTTTTTAAAAAGAATCCTTCAACTTATAACTCGAAGCTCTTGACATAACCATGAGTGAATTCTCGAGTGGAGGATAAAGAAATTCGAGCTAACCAATCCAGACACACATAGATATCACTAACACTTTTTTGCAGAAAGGAGACAAGGGTTAATTTTAACAGTGACGGGTACTCGAAAAAAAATAGAGAGATAATGCCTCTTTCCAACACCAAGGAGATCGATAAATTTTGACAAAGTGAGGCCTCATAGCATACAATCGTCACTATGGAAGAGATAAGAGGAGTGGGTGTGAAAAATTTTCATGAAAAGAAGGCCAGAACGCAACTTGTATCCATTCAATATCTACACAGACCTGCATTAAACATTCGTGGCCAACCAAGATGGGGCTATGGAAAGATTTCAATGAAATGACAGTAAAGAATGGGCCATCAACAACATCTATGGGTTTAAACAAAAGAAACACACCAACTATTGACAGTTTCTTTTCAACTTGGATAAATATTACGACAACGATCGAGAGGGAAAATGAGTTGACAGCCACTGAAATACAAATTGGTGGTTAAAACCCTTCAACAATAAAACTCAGAACTTGTTGTACCAATGTTACCATTTTATATAGAGAATCATCATTAAAAAACAAAGTTATCCGAGTCAATAACCAATGCGTAGACTTTACCATCAATAGCACCCATAATTTTCTTACACATACCAACATTTCATAGTAATCACAAAGAACCCATAACAAAATATCTACACTTAGTAGAAAACTCAAGAAAACATAGAACCCATGCATTCTTGAGCCATCATTTGATTCATAATACAGAGAGTCCATCATGTATGGAAAGCTAAGAACCATACCTATGAGAAAATCACTTCAACGATGAACTGGTCGATTTCCCCCCTTCCAATCTTGAAAACATGGAACTTCCACAACCAACAGAGCAACAATGAAACTATGCTAGCTTAACATGCTCAAGGGAGGTTTGGAGTGACGTGCACTAAATGCACGTTGCTTCCTCACCTGGCCCTATTCAATTCCATGTACAATTCAACCCACTAACATAACATCCACCATTAAAATCAAACCATAACCAAGGATGACTTTAGGGGCTAAATTTCGCTCATGGGCTAATTTTCCATGGTTTTTCCAAAAACGAGATTTGCTATTTTAAAAATGTTTCGCCAAAGGATAAAATTATTTGACCTTAAAAATCGCGAGAATTTTATAAAAACTGTATAAAATACTTACAAATTTGAATATTTTTACAAAAATATTGCCAAACATTTATAGTTGACATATGAAGGATTAGTAAGATTCGCCAAGGTTTCTACATTTTAATTTAAATTTCCATACTTAAAATCACCCCTGACCATAACCAATGCATAATTCAATGCCATATCCATCGTAAAGATCTGATACTATATCTATTGTATAGTGCGCCACTCGAGATATATCATATCTATACGTTAACCTCTTGCCATAAATCCATACGATAATCATATATTAATTTTACCACATGTGTCTCAATTCAGTATTTAATAAAAATTGCATAATCCTTTAACCAAAACACATAGCATAATAGCTAGGTCAATACTTGTATCCATTTATACATTCATATAAAGTTTAGGTGTAGTCTTTTACCATGGCCTTAGGATTTAATGCATAGTTCCTCTCTTTTGTTTTGAGTTAGCTCCCATTTATTATCCTTTTTCATAGATCATATATGGATTAGTAATAAATATATGAATTAATTATCAAGGTTATAACATAACATAACATGGCACATGTGAACAAAATGATTCTCATACCCATGGAACTATTCTGTATCGCAAGTAAATACCAACAACATTTAGCAATAATGCCTCAACCATCCATTTGTCACGTCAAATGAAACCAATACTGCATCATTAATTGTATAGGACTGTGTAGGAAACATCATAACAACAACAACATATAAGCGTAACATGTATATCTTTGTGCCTCTAGTCTACAAGTGGGTCCCACCTACTTGTATTATATTATTATCATAATTCAATAATAGCACTTTAGCAATCTTTTGCAGGTGGAATTCATTGTTGTGATTTTAATCATCAACATGGACAATGTTTTTGTTGGTGTTGTGGTCCTCGGTAGGGAGTCTGTTGCTGAGGCACCGATCATCATGGTTTTGTGAATGTGGATCCTCTTAGAGTTCCTCAATACCCTGATGGATGTATAGCTAGTGTCTAATGCTTCTTTGTACCAGATGTATCCTGTCCCGTCGGTCTCTTTGGAGTCCTTCTCTACTAATGAGATATTCCTCAGCTACGAGGGCCTTTTGGATAGAATCATGCAACGTCTGAGGCATTAATATCCTCACTTTCGCATGAATGTTGACGTTAAGTATGAACACAAACTTGTTGACCTTAAGCTTGTTGGTGTTCATATGTGGAGCATACCTAAGCAGCTCCATGAAATGGGCCTCGTACTCAGGCATCGTACGACCGACCTTTCATAAGGCGTTGAACTCATTGAGTTGACGCTCAATGAATTCCTAAGACAAACACCTCTCCTAGAACAGTTCCTCGATTAGTTCTCATGACATGTCTTCGACGACCATGTTCATTTGTGGCAGGAGCGTCTTTCACCATAGAAGAGTGCTCCCCTTCAGCTGAAAGACTGCCATGCATACCTTCATGTTGGAGGTGTACTAGCGAAGTGCAAAGCACATCTCCATGCTCTCGAACCATGCCTCGGCGGCTACGCCGTCCGTGGTACCCAAGAACTTGGGAAAATTGACCTTATCAACATGGTCTCAGTGAATGATACCAGTATCGGTTGGGGCACGTGGTGGGCCCTCAGGGGTCATCGGTCCCCTAGCCTCATCTCTATCCAGACAGCTAATCAAGGCCTCTAACATCCTCTGAAAGGATCTGATCAACCCAACCACATCCCCCACGTCAATTGTTTCCTATCCAATGAACTTTTATTCTCCTTGGGGGTTAGATCCCTCTAGCGTGGATGCTACTAGAGGCCTTACACCTCCTCCCCTAGCATAATGTCGTCTACCTCCATGACTTCCTCTAACCATGATTACTTGCACAAATACAATTCAAATTTAATTAGTTGCTAAATTATTAATCAAGTGTTTATATAGTGGAAGGCATAGTGATCCAAAGTCATGGGGTTGAACTCACTCTAATACCATATGTAATGACCCCATCGTTATGAAAACAAAAGAGACATACAACATGATTTTTTTTTGTTTACGTTAGGAAATTTACATCAAAATTAATAACAACATCATTGACACACCATCCAATATATTAATGAGACAATAATAACACAACATCAATCATTCGTGACATAAATCCGACACATTATTTCCATAAATAACGATACACATATTGACGCATTAACGCAAATAAATAACATCCCATAATCATTGAATTCATACAAATAAATGATGATGCATAAACAATATGAATCGTAAAGCTAAACTCATCTCATAAGGACAATCATCAGATAACACCAGGATAACATGAGATAGCATAATTAATCATAAGGATCATAAATATAATCACAAGAATCACATAAGATTCTACTCGCCCAACCTACCCTGCAAGGTTGGGACCTCCAGGACACATAAGCAACACTCAAGCCCAGGTTCCATTTGAATTTAACCATTTAAGGTCTCAGGGTTGGCAACTGTTTTGAGGAAAAAGGAGGTGTCTACATCCCACTAACACAATCAATCCAAGCAAATAGTTAAATCAACAACATCAATGATCATCCAACTCATCAATCAATCCAACCTAACTGCAATTACACATGGAGCATGAGCTTTCTATTCAATTAATCCATCATTTACACATCAACAAATCAAAATGCAAGAGATATTGATTTGTCTCGTAAGGCGCAAGAGAATGCAATTAATAAATCGATGACACATCAACAATTTTTAAAGGCGCTAAAATTCACCAAATTATAATTCAGTCATGCATCATCAGTAATCATTGGTGCAATAAGAATCTAGTTTATAATACATCACACATTAACAAATTAATGGCGCAAGTAACAATTGTTAATTAATTTAGGACGCGGCAAAAAATTCACCATTCCTAATCATCAATAATTCAAGGCGAAGTGTGGTCAACGTAAAATTCAACTCATATTCCATGGCGCAAGGGAGTCTAACTACTTAACTAGTCAGACATCAACTTACAATCAAGGCACATGTAATCTAAGCAAAGAACTAATCAAACTCCACATTAATTCAATGGCGCAAGAGAATATATTTACTAAATCCATCAACAAAGACATAAGAGAGGGAACTTATTATATTTATTAAGAGAGAATGTAGATTTTTATTTTGATTCATTACAACATATGTATAACTTCTTATTCATCTTATGTGGTGTGCATTGCAATATATGTATATCTTCACGACAACATCAGACCCTAAAAATCAGTCCTGTGATGATGCACGATTCATGTTAATTTATAACTATATTCATTCAAGTTTGTGAAAAAATTATAAGAAACACCCATGTGATATGCATTCAAATATCAATTCATTAAATGTTGCTTCCCAAAAGAAAATTAATAATAAAATATGCCCATATGCTATCCACGTCCACCGAAGCACGGATTTGTACCTAAATTTTTACATTGACTTGGAGAGAAGTGTTAAGCCCTAATATTGGCTCATTACCCCTTAATTGGGGCATATTATATTAGTAATGCTATTTTATTTATGTCG
>ML817586.1:24232-45529 GCA_009831015.1 Picea engelmannii
TGCATTCTCTTCATTGAGTCACTTTTATGCCCTACAGGTTGTTCACCGCGTCTCTTCCTCACCACTGCATAGCTAACCAATAGAATCACTTCACTTCTCTTTTCTGCATCTCTTTCTCACGTTGAGTCCTCTGCCTAATCAACATGGAAACTCTTCATCCTCTTTGGTGGTTCACTCCATGTGTTCATCATCAGTGGCCGTTATCCTGATATTCTTCAACTTCTTTGGCAGTTACATTCTTCGACGCATTTCCATCGGTTAATTGTTTAAATGATGAATCTTCACTTCACTGGAAGTTACCTCGAGACTCTTCAGATCCTCTAGAGATCACACTCAATCTCATCAAGTTATCTGGTCAATACTATCACTTTGTTCTGGAAGTTACAACCAGTCAATTATGGATTCTTGGGTTTTTAAGCTCCTTCTCTCATGTGGTCATCGGTGGTGACCAAATGTCTATCCAAAAAGGCGCTTTCCGATTTCTATCTAGTGAGTGCTGGCTCCATTTCACGATATGACCTTGGGATATGATCTTCATGTGACCACACGATTGTGGGTGCATCCATAGGTGGTTTGAGAGAAACCTTATTTTCACCCCGCAATTCACTACGAGCCTCCACATGTCCTTTCTCCAAAACCGGTTTCAATTGCGGTCCGCTCACGAAAAATTAAGACCCGAGCATGTTCTGCCCTGCAATGGAGAATGACCGTCGATATCACGATATTGATGGTGTTCCTGAATGGATGGTTCAGATCTATCCTCTCAAGTCTTTGGACTAGATCTCACCTTCCTACATCAACGATTGAGATTTACTTCGTGATCCGGGCTCCAGGAGTTTCATATCTCAAGCCCTATTGTTTTTGATTGGATATCTTCCAGAATGGAAGATATGTTGACATCTATCCTCTTCAATTGACGAATTTTCCTTCTTCCTTTTGTCCATGTACGATATGTAGTCTCAATGATTAGGTGACATGTGGCCCTCCAAATCAACTGACAAGATAGATTTCCCCTTTCGGGCTTCAGGAGTTTCGATTCTCAAACTCCGCTTGCTCCCAGAGAATTTCACCCAAAGTCCACAATCCAACCATGCGTGTCCCTTTTGGATCGATGATCATGATCCTTTTGAGTATTCAAGGTTTGAAATTCTCAAGTCTCAACTGAAAATCCTTAAGTGAGATTTCTTCTAAATCTCAGATCAGATGACACACACTCCCCTTGATGATCAACGGTTGAGATTTGTCTTCGACGATTTTCACGTTCTTCCCATCCACAAAACTTCTGAAGTTGTGGATCTCACGCCACCTTTCCTCCTTGATGATAAATGGCCCCAAAACACTTCGGGACTTCAGAACTTCGGGCAAGTGCTGGTGTTAAATCTCTCGAAGTAAAACTCTTGGAGTGACATCATTTGATGTCGTGTCATGACCCTAGTAGCTGCCATGTATCACTCGTATTTGTGATTTGCACGTACCTGAAATGCCGAATCAACTTGACACTTCTCATCATCTAATTATGCCACGTGTCCTTGCTAATGTAGTCTTGTTGATGTGGATCCTCATTCACTTCGGTACTTTAGGTATTTCGACTTTTCAAGTCGCCAATTCTTTTGAAGTGACAATCCCTGAACAATAACCTCCTTACAACTTTTAGACCCAAACTAATCGTTGTTCATCGATCATGTTCTCAGATCGATGGCTCAATCTTTCTGAAATGATTCTTTTCTAGCTTATCCTATCCTTCCACTTCAAACTAATCTAATGGCTCAGATTATTCCTCGATCTAAGGATTGATATCTCCTCTTTGCAAACCACATTTCATGGAAACACCATTGGAAATCATGATTTGGAAATTATTGACAGCATGGATGTAGCAATGAGTTTCTTGGGCAATATAGCGATGAATAAAATTATGGGTGCTTCCACTATCAACCAGAATGATGACCTTCCGATGCTTGATGTACCCGATTAACTTGAAGGTTTGGGGAGTGGAAAAACCAGTGAGAGCATTGAGGGAAATGACGGGTTCTACTTCGAGAGGGTCTGAGGGAGGGTTATGTCAGTGATTTTAGGTGACTCAGACACAAGGGGAGTTTCAGCATCCTCTTCTAAAATGTCCTCAGAGATGGCCATAAAAATATTTTATTCCTTACACTTGTGGCCCGGGAAATATTTTTCATCACAATTATAACAAAGGCCTTCGAGTTGGCGTTCAACCATTTCATCCCTAGTCAATTTTTGGATTTTTAATGGGGCGTAGGGATTAGTGGGAGTGACAGGTTTAGGGCAAGGGATAAAGGAGGGTTTGCAGTTTTGAGATGATACCACTTGTTGTGCTTCTTTATCCCTTTTTGTAGCCTCCACCCAAGTCGAGGGTCGATCCATGAGGACATGGGCCCGAATCTCCTCCTTGAGGCCACTAATAAAACACTCTCGAAAGAAAGCATCAGTCATGCCCTCTGTTCGAAAAGCTAGGTGTTCAAAGGCAGCTATGAAGTCTTCTATTGTTCCAGATTGCTTCAACTTTGTCAAACGACCCAAATGGTTGGTGTCCATGTCAGAGCGTTCATAAAGCTCAGTCACAAATTGGGTCCAAGAAATATACCCTTGACAAGAAGTTTTTCTCCATTGCCACCATTGCCAACGTTCTTGATCTAGATGGAGAACACCATACTGGAGTTTGGCCAAGTCATTGGTAATGCCATATAAAGAGAAATAATGTTCCATTTGGGTTACCCGACCAGTGGGGTCCGACCCATCAAATTTGGTCACGTCCACCCACAGAAGGCGTATGTCACGTTGAAAGTGATGGGACTGAAAGGTATGGGAATGGGAGGAAGTTTTGCCTTCATTCTTTGGATGTGCTTTAGAGAAATGGTCATCTGTAGGGATCTTCAGTTTGGTGTAGAGTGTTGTAAAGACAAATTCAAGATGGGTGGTAAGTTCTTGTTTGACTTCCTCCATTGAGGACTGCATGGTTGTATTTATGGTAGCATTGATGGATGAATCGATGGAGGGAAAAGTAGCACTGAGTTGTTTTACTTATTTTTGGGTTTCTAGGAAACCAGATTGCATGGTGTTGAAGCGAGCTTCCAGGTCTTGGCCTTGGGTATGAGCCATGAGGATGGGTGAACTGAAAAGGGGCGGGTGGGGTCAATTTTTTTTTCTAAAAATGATATGGATGAAAGTGATAAGGGCAAAGAGATGAATCCAATGGAATAGGTCTCAAATAATGGTGAAAAAATTTCCAGACATTTTTTTTTACACCTACGGAGTTATACTTTGGTCTGAAGAATACTGCAGTGATGAAATCCCCAAATGTTTAACCAGAAAGAGATTTGTATTTACTTAGCAACCTGAACACAGTTGCGTGGAAATAGATCTGGTCTATTTTTAATTTGTTTATGTTTCTGTCCCCCAAGGGTTAGGTATTCAAGGGTTCTATAGACAAGGGTTTGCCCTGTGCTATAGCTCTCTAATATACGTGCGGGATCCAACATTAGTACTCGACCCAATATCTCAGGGCACTAACTAAGGAGGATAGACCGTACCCTTAGCTGTACTACCTGACTACCCAGGTACTAGAGAGTATCTTCCTGAGTGTTGTTCTCAGTGACACTATAGCAGTCCAACGACTGATAGGTTTATCTAAAGAGGGCTTCAGAAAATCTAGGCCAATCCGTACACAGGTGATGTCTGATGTGCTACCACTCGAAGGGGTACCAATAGGGGTTACAAGGGTGGCCAACAGATGTGTGCTTAAGAACCACTTGTATTTCTTGCTTGTATGAATCCCTCAACCGTGGGTTTATGCGCGTAATGATAGATCTGTGTGGTTTAAAGACGCCAGAATACATCTCTACCCTAAAAAAAAAATTCCCACAATTTCTGCCAAGGAAAGTGCTCTGATACCACTTGCAAGATACTAGATATATAAAATATACAAAGCAGAAATAAAATGCTAGAAATGGCAGAATAACAGTAAAATATCCAACATAATCTCCACAATAACACATAAATGATATAAGAACAACAATAGAAATAACACTTTGATTTAGAAAGCAATGTTCACAGGCCTCTTCGAGGGGGAAACCTCCAATTGAGCAACACTCTGTTACAATAATCTCCAAGATAGGATTTTCATACCCTCGACCCTTATTTATACAAAATATCTATCAAGAGAAGCATCTAGAGGAAGATCCTTCTAGAAGCGAAAGCTTCTATTAGGTCTTCTTACATCCACCTTATTCTATTTTATTGAAAGGCCTGATTAATATTGGCCTTTATTACATCCGAATATATTAATCTACCTATGTGCAGGTTAGGACACTAACATTGGACTTCACGAGTTCCTGCAACTTTTCCTTTGACTTTCTCGATTTGTGAGTCAATGAAATACTGATCTCCCACCACATGTCCTCTGGATCCAACGGGTCAAATCTCATCTTGATTTCACATTTCGCGGAGTTGGAGGACTACTCACCTTCCTTCTCCTAACTCTCGATTTTTTGAAACCCGCTCCAGATTGATGACCTACAACTTTTTGTGATCCAACGACTGTGATGAAATCATGAAATCAGACTTCGCAAACTTTCTCTTCTCCTATCTGTGATTTCATGATCTGTGAGTCAGTGAATTGATGATCTCTCACCACGTGTCCTCTCTCGATGGATGGTCAGAATTTAGTGTGTGATCTTGGAAGAATTTCTAAGTGTCAAAGGCCTCGACCTTTGATCCTTCTGTGAGTCTTGATGACTTTGGGTATCTTCATTGTTTTTGTTCTTTCCTGATTTTATTTCCATCAATGACAAGCACACTCTGGTTGTAAACATGCCAACAATATCCCCCTTTGGCATTGATGGCAACCCTAAAAGACTACATTGTTCTACTTAGACCTCCAACTGTAGCATCCAGACTGCACCTTTTCTCCCACTTTGACATCAATGTCAAAGAAAACATGCTCCCCTTGAGCCTTTGCAGTACTGTGCAGAGGTATCAGATATTCAACCAACACATACTCTCCCTGACAGGATGGACTCTCTTAGGTTGATAATGGGGTCACACCCAACTTCTGGCATACTAAAACTGAGCTTTTGCAAGTGGTTTAGTGAAGATATCAACAATATGATTTTTGAATGGAATATAATGCAAAGAAACAACAATGTTGGTCACTTGTTCCCTCAATAAGTGATACTTGATGGGTATATGCTTGGTCTTGGAGTGAAATACAAGATTCTTTGACACACTGATTGCACTAGTATTATCACAATGAATTGGGATCGGTGCTGTATATTTTACCTCCAAGTATGTAAGTGTCTGAATCATCCATAATACTTGAGTACAACAAGTGGATGCTGCAATTTTCTCAGCTTTTGTAGTCAATAAGAAAATGGAACCTTTCTTCTTGCTCAACCATGATACAAGAGAATCTCCTAATAAGAATGCACCTGCACTCGTGCTTTTCCTTTCAACCACATAGTTAGACAAATCAACATCTGAATAGACTGACAGTTGAAAATTTTGATTCCTAGGATACCATACGCCATAGTTCATTGTTCCTTTCAAGTATCTGAATATTCTTTTGACAACTAAAAAATGGATCTATTTAGGTGCAGCCTGGTACCTTCCTACCATTCCAACAACATGCATTATGTATGGATGGGATGTTGTGATATACAATAGGTTTCCTATCATAGACCTATAGGAACTCTGATCAACATTAGGTGAGTCATTATCCTTGCTTAACTTGCATCCAGTGACCATAGGTGTGCTCATAGGTGTAAAATCTTCCATTTGAAACCTTTTCAACATTTCTCTTAGATATTTCTCCTAAGAAAGAAATAATCCTTCAGACCTTTGAGTAATTTGCAGAGCAAGAAAAAATGACATTTCACCTATCATAGACATTTCAAATTTAGACTGCATGACAAAGGAAAACCATTGCATCGATGAAGCATTATTGCTTCCGAAGATGATCTCATCTACATAGACCAACATGATGAGAAAATCATTACCCTCTGTTTTGATATATAGATTGTTGTCAATTGTTCCTCTCTTGAACCCTTTGTCTAGAAGATACTTATCTAGTCTGTAATACCAGGCACGAGGAGCTTGTTTCAACACATATAAGGCTTTTTTCAGCTTGCAGACAAATTCAGAGTTATTTGACAGTTAGAAACCCTATGGTTGTTCCATATAGACTTATTCTTTTAGATATCCATTTAGAAAATATGAATTGACATCCATTTGATAGACTTTAAACTGTTTATGACAAGCATAGGAAAGAAACATTCTAATAGCTTCTAATATTGCTACAGGCACAAATGTTTCATCAAAGTCTAATCCTTCTATTTGAGCATATCCTTTGCAGACCAATCTAGCCTTATTTCTTACAATATTTCCTTGCTCTTTCATCTTATATTTGTAGACCCATTTGGATCCTATTACATTTTTATTTGTTGTCTTAGGAACGAGTTCCCAAGTGTCATTATTTTTAATCTGGTCCAGTTCCTCATTCATTGATTTTAACCAATTTACATCTTCACTGGCTTCATTGAAGTTATTAGGTTCCACCATGGATATGAAGGCCATATGTGATTGCTCGGTGTCTTTGGTTATCCTTCTCCTGGTTTGTACATATTTGTCTTTCTCACCAATTATTAACTTTTAGGATGATTCTTTTGAGTAATTCTGGAGGAAGGATTTGATGTTGATTTTTTTCCTGACTCTTCTTGTCTGGGTGTCTCTTCTCCATCTGATTCTTGGACTTGTTCATATTTATTTTCAGTTGTGTCCTCTGTAGTAGACTCAATATTTCTCACCTCTCTTAGTGTACCTCCTTCATCAACCTTTAAATCAATGCAATCAACTAATTAATGCAATCTTTTATTAAAGCATATATATCCTTTACTATTGGTAGCATATCCTAAGAAGATGCCTTCATCATCCCTATCATCATACTTGGCAAGGTTTTGATTATTATTCTTTATGTAGCACTTACTCCCAAAGACTTTGAAGTGTTTGATTGAAGCAGTTCTTCCATACCATAGTTCATAAGGTGTCTTGTCACTATGTGGTATGAGGTGGGATTTGTTAAGAATATGGACTACTGTGTGTATTGATTCTACCCAGTAAGTTTGACCTATGTTATTCTCATTCATCATTGACCTGACCATTTAATGAATTGTTATGTTTTTTCTCTCAACTACTCCATTTTGTTGTGGAGTTCCTGGGATTGTGTATTCTCTCTTGATCCCATGTTTTTCACAGAATTCCTTGAAAACACTTGACATAAATTCTCCTCCTTTGTCTGATCTTACTTTCTTTAACCTCTTTCCTCTTTGATTCTCAGTTAAAGCCTTAAATATTTTAAATTTCTCAAATGCTTCATCTTTTTCCTTAAGAAAATCAACCCAAGTAAGTATGGAGTAATCATCAATGATCAACATAAAGTAGTTTTCCTTCCCTATGCCTTCCTGTCTTGATGGTCCACATAAATCCATATGAATTAATTGGAGTGGTTTCTCTGTTGAAGCAGAGATCTTGGATTTAAACTGTGTCCTGGTTAGCTTTCCTACTTGGCAGGGTTTACACACAAAGTCTTGTGGCTTTGATATTCTTGGAAGATCTTTTACTGCCTCAATATTTTTGAGCTTGATTAAGTGGTCAAATTTTATATGTCCAATTATCCTATGCCATAACCAGATTTCATCATGTTTGCTTATATGAAACTCTTCTTTATCTTCTTTCAACACATATACATTAATTTATGGCCTTATGCCTTTAGCCACTACTTGACCTGAATTTACAGATTTTATCTTACAATCCTTGGAAGTGAACACCACTTCACATCCTCTATCACGCATTTGACTTACACTCATAAAATTATATTTCAGCCCATCTACAAGGAGAGCATCATGGGATTTTACTTTACCATTACTGAAACTCACAATCCCTTTACCCTTGATTTTACCTGGTTCACCATTTCCAAAGGTTAAATTTCCGGTTTCTATTTTACTTATAGACATAAACTTATCCTTGTCTCCAATCATGTGCTTGGAACATCCACGGTCTATATACCAGGGGTCTTTTTATTTTTGAGCTGAAAGTAATAGACCACATTTTTCACTATCTTTCTTTTTCCACGTGTTGGCATTTATAGCTAAAGGATTTATCCTTGGATCTTCCTTGTACTTCTTCAGATGGAATTTTGTAGCTTTGTGGACGAAGTTATGATAGTTATAACATTTGAGCTCATTGTTCATTAGGTCAAAGTAATTGGTGCTACGTTGTTTATTCATTGGCTTCTTAGTTCTATGTTGTAAAGATTTTTTATTTTTTGACCTCCTCAGTTGCATGTCTCTAAACTTAATTTGACAATTTAAAATCTTATGACCAAAATTAGAACAGTAAAAACAATAGCCATGAAATAAATTCTGGTACCTGAAGGATGGCCTTCTTCTTGGCATTTTTTGCTCCATCTTGTGATCTCTTTTTTTTTATCAGGGATCATATTGTCTTTATTAGCTTTTGGTGACATAATACTCTCATGGTTTGATTGTCTGTTGACTTGGAACTTGATCATCTTTACTGGCTCTTTTCTTTCTAGTTGTTTGATTCTTGAACCATTTAAATAACCTAAACCAGTCTTCAACAAAGGAGATATTTTTTTGCTTAGAATGTCATTAAGTTTTGTTGTGGCTTTAGTGCTTGGAAGATTTTGGAGATACAATGTTTTAAACTTCTCCATCTCTTTTATGGTTTTTACTACCTCTTCTTCCAAGGCTTCACATCTTGCCTTCTTTTCTAATAGTTGTTGTTTTAGAATGTCCTCTATTTTCTTTACCTCTTCTAATTCCACTTTTAGCAGGGAAAAGTCTTCATTAGGTATTTTATTGTCTCTCTCAAACTGTATCAACACTTATTTTTTCTTTTTATTCTTAGATTTGAGTCTAGCAATTTCTTCTAGAGAACTAATCAGTTCTCCTTCCAATTCAACCACAGCTTCTTCATCGTCAACATCAATTCCTATGAATTTATTATCATAATCCTCTTTGTCCATAAGAATAAATTCATTAATCTTTTCTTCACAAGAAGAGTCATTATCTGTGTCTTTTGAAGAGTCATCATTGTTTACACATAGACTTTTATTTTTACCAAATCTCTTGGGTTTGTACTTCTTTTCACCTTCAAAATTATGATCATGTTTCTTGTGTGGACACTTAGATGAAAAATGACCTATATTTCCATAGTTAAAACATTTGAAGGGCAATTTTCCTTGGTACTTGCCTGATCCTTTCTTTAGTCTTCTCACAAATTTTGCTTCAATTTCATCAAGATCAAAATCCTCATTCTTATCTGCTATAAACGATGCTTCTCTAGAGGTGGGTTTATCTTTACCTATCCTCATTTCATAGGTAGTCAAAGTTCCTAGGAGTTGGTCAATAAAAAAAGATTTTAGATCATTAAGTTCTTCTATACCAGACACCTTTGGGTTAAACCTATCTGCCAGAGATCTCAAAATTTTCTGAACTAAAGATACATCCTTAATTTTTTCACCAAGTCCTATCATTGCATTTACTTGTTCTTCAACTCTCAGAAAGTACTTCCCAATGGTTTCATCCTCTTTCATATTTAGTTGTTCAAACTGTAATCCATAGGTTTGAAGCTTGGCATCCTTTACCTTCTCATTACCTTCATAACTACTAATGAGTTTGTCTCACATTTCTTTGGTAGATTATAAGTGCATAACTTTTACAAATTATTTTTCTACAAGCCCACTTAGAATAGAATTCATAGAATTAGAATTGAAGTTGAATTCTAGCTTGTCATCCTTTGTAGCTAGTACAACTGGTTTTACATAACCAGTCTCTACCACATCCGAGACATCTGCACCTAGGGTCATTATGTAGGTTCTCATCCTAACTTTCCAGAAGGAGAAGTTTATTCCATTGAACAGGGGGGGCTTATTGGTTGAAGTTCCTTCATGGCTAGTCATGTTTAAGCTCTAGGATCTACCCTTAGATAAAAGGAACCGACTCTGATACCAATTGTTGGAAAACTGAGAGGGGGGGCGGTGAATCAGTTGTTACTGTGCTTAAACAATATGCCCATTTTAAATTATTTACAGAAAACTCAATGACGATCACAATAAATAAGGGAAGTAAGCAATAGAATATTCAACATCAATCACACAAATGAAATATACAGAGATAGGTATTTCCTGAGGAAACCCTTAAAGGGAAAAACCTCTTCTTCTTGATATGATAAGTAATCTTTATTTTCTGTACATTATAATTATTATGAGATCCAATTGTTCTTGAGGCTACAACCTATGTTTTACAAGTAGCAACTTGCTGAGAGCACCAACTCTCTGGTTTCTCTAGCACCCACTAGAAGGAAGCACCAACTCCTTGAGTGTTCCAGTACCAACTGGATGGAAGCACCAAATTCCAGTCACACAGGCACCAACCTGTATAATAGAGAAAAATAGTTCTCCCTTGCACCACCCTGTCACCCTGGTTTTTCTGGCTGCAACCAAATGGAAGCTACAACTCCCTATGTTCAAGCACCCACTTGAAACTTTGAGGACACCAGTCCTCCCTAGCACCTCCCTAGCACCATAAAATATAAATCTTTAATTTTCTTGAATTCATCACAGTGATACAACATTTATCTATGGCTTACCAGTCTCATCATTGTTCTTCTACACTTCTCTACTCTTCCTACATTAGTGTCTCTCTACTCGCCTCCACTATGCTTTATGTTCTTCTACAATTTATGCTCTCTACGCCATCTCTCTTCTATATGATATGTATTTTCATGCTCTTCACTGCGTCACTATTCTTCTCTACAGGTTCACTCGATCTCTTCCTCACCACTGCATAGATAACCAACAAAATCACTTCACGTCTATGTTATGCATCTCTTTCTCACATCGAGTCCTTTGCCTGATCATCATGGAAACTCTTCATCCTATTTGGTGGTTCACTCCATGTGTTCATCATCAGTGGTTGTTATCTTGATATTCTTCAGCTTCTTTGGTAGTTACAGTCTTCGATGCATTTCCATCTATCAATTGTCTAAATGATGAATCTTCACTTCACTAGTAGTTACCTCGAGACTCTTCGTCTCCTCCGACGGTCACACTCAAGCTCGTCAAATTCTCTGACAGATACTATCACTCATTTCTAGCAGTTACAACCAGTAAATTATGGATTCTTTGGCTTCTAATCCCCTTCCCTCACATGATCATCGGTGGTGACCAAACACCTATCCAAAAAGGTCCTTCCTAATTTCTGTCTAGTGAGCGTTGGCTCTATTTCATGATATGACCTTGGGCTATGAGCTTCATGTGACCAAATGATTGCGGGCATGTCCATAAGAGGTTTGAGAGAAACCCTATTTTCGCCCCACAATTCACTACGAGCCTCCACACATCTTTTGTCCAAAACCGTGGTTTCAATTGCGGTCTGCTCATGAAAAATTAAGACCCGAGCATGTTCTGGCCCCGCAATGGAGCACGACTGTCGATCTCATGATCTTGATGGTGCTCCTAAATGGACGGTTCAGATATATCCTCTCAATTCTGTGGAACATATCTCACCTTAATACATCAATGACTAAGATTTACTTTATGATCTGGGATCTGGGAGTTTCAGATCTCAAACCCTATTGCTGCTGAATGGATATATTTCAGAATGGAAGATCTGTTGACATTGGTTCTCTTCAATCGACAGCTCTGCCTTCTTTCCTTTGTCCATGCATGATCCTTAGTCTCAGCGATCAGGTGACATGTGGCCGTCCAAACCAACGGATGTGATCGATTTCACCTTTAGGGATTCGGGAGTTTCGATTCTCAAAATTTGCTTTCTCCTAGAGCATTTCACCTAGAGTCCACGATCCAACGATGCGTGTGCCTTTTGGATCAAAGGTCATGATCCTTTCAGGTATTCAGGGTTCAAAATTCTTAAGTCTCAACTGGAAATCCTTAAGTGATATTTCTCTGAAATCTCAGATCAGCTGACATGTACTCCCCTTGACGATCAATGGTCAAGATTTGTCTTCGACGATTTTCACATTCTCCCCATACATAAAACTTCTGAAGTTGTGGATATTGTGCCACCTGTCCTTCTCAATTATGGATAACCCCAAACCACTTCGGGACTTAGAAACTTTTGGCAAGTGCTAGTGTTAAATATCTCGAAGTAAAACTCCTGGAGTGACATCATTTGATGACGTTTCATGGCCCTAGTAGTTGCCACGTCTCACTAGTATTTGTGATTTGCATGTACCTGAAATGTTGAATCAACTTGACACTTTTCATCGTCTGATTGTGCCATGTTTCCTTGATGACGTAGTCTTGCAGGCGTGGATCCTCATTCACTTCAGGACTTTGGGTATTTCGACTTTTCAAGTCACCAATTCTTTCGAAGTGACAATCCCTGAACAATAACCTTTGCGCAATGTTTAGACTTGAACTAATCGTTGTTTGTTGAGCATGTTCTCATATCGATGGATAGATCTTTTTGCGATGCCGACTTTCTATATTATCCTATCCTTCCACTTCAAATTGATCTAACATCTCATACTAGTCCTCGATCCAATGATCGAGATCTCTTCTTCATGAACTCAAACTTCACGAGTTCCTGCAACTCTGCCTTTGACTTTCCCAATTTGCGAGTCAATGAAATGTTGATCTCCCGTGACATGCCCTCTAGATCCAACAACTCAAATCTCATTGCGAGTTCAAATTTCATGGAGTTGGAGGACTACTCACCTCCCTTCTCCTAACTCCCGATTTTCCAAAACCCACTCCAGATCAACGACCTACAACCTTCTGTGATCCAATGGCTGTGATGAAATTGTGAACTCGGACTTCACAAATTCTCACTTCTCCTATCTGTGATTTCTCGACCTGCAAGTCAGCGAAATGGTGATCTCTCACCACGTGTCCTTTATCGATGGACAGTCAAAATTCACCACACGATCTTGGAATAATTTCTAAGTGTCAAAGGCCTCAAAATTTGATCCTTTTGCAAGTCCTGATGACTTTGGGTCTCGTCATTGTTGTTGTTCTTGACTGTTGTTCTTGCCATCAATGACAAGAACACTTTGCCTGTAAACATGCCAACAAGGCCAATAACACTCATCCAGAAGTCAATAAATCCAATATAGATAGGACCTTTTGAAAATAAGAGGTTCTACTGAATACAAAACTTGAAAACAAAAAACCTGGACTATACAATATCTACAAGGCACCACACAGTCACATGGCTCATGCATGGTAGTAGTTCAGGTAGAGCCCGTTGCTAGGCTCTGACCAAGAGTCTCTTCAATAGTCAACCTAGAAAGTCTCCCAAAAGTGAAGAAAACACAAACTATGGTGTAAGTCTTCCCATGGTATAGAAACCGTAGTCATGGCTTCAAGGATAGCGTCATCCGAAGGAAATTCAAAATCCAAGAAATTGCATGCACGAGGAGGCTCAAAACTCCCAAAGGGTGAGGTAAACTGACCATATTCCATATGATGATGGAGGTTCTGTCTAGGATTGGCAGATTCTATTAGTGAAGAATCACAAGAATGAGGACTTGAGGATCTACAAATAGTGAGATCAAACTCAAAAGGAGACTCAATATCACTTGGACCGAGAGGGGGAAGCAAGGGATCCCATGCCCCCATTGGATAAACCAATGGATCAATTTTTGAGACCAAGTCTCAAGAAGGAAAACATGATTGAACAGGTTCCTTCTCAGAAGAAATTGAACACTGAGGATAAGACACCACATAATTAACCCATGGAGGGGTATATTCTACGCGAACACTAGGAACATATAAAGGGGTAGCCTGAACTAATGCCAAATTAGGATGGTGATTATTAGATGCCAACTGGTCAATAGTGAAAATTCTTCCATTGTGATGAAATGCATCACCCGAAAGAGCGTAGACACCACAACGTTCATAACATATACATAATCACGCCTGAGAAGCATATTGAAATACAACAGGCCTTGCACCACTATAACATTGACAAGAACAATATTCCCACCTAATGAGATAGGTAATTGAGGAAGAAACCCAAAATATTGACTAGGACATTTGTAAAAATCTAATAGCTCATGGAAATAAAACAAAAGATCAAGAGAACCCAAATATTGCCAAGCCGAGGAGGATAAAATACTTGTGGAGGCTCCTTCATCTGCAATACATCAATAAATGTTTTTTGAATTAACTTCAACCCTTATTTGAAAGGGTACATAAAAAGGAAAACGAGGCTTGACAAGTTCATTCCAATCAAAGTAAATCATCCTAAGACTTGGAGGGGGTGTGCTCGAAGTGAGAGGAATGCTCCCTTGTTATGAAATTACTAAACTATAAATACTAAAAACATAGTCGGTAGAGTGGGATAGGCTGAAGATTGCATCAGTGTGACCACTTTAGTAGATGAGAAACTCTCCAAGAGAAGAGTGGGATAAACCAAATATTGCATCGGTGTGACCACTTCCTCAACCACTGGTTGAATAGGCTACGATACTACATGTTCTAAAGACATCTCACCCCCCAAAATAGGAATGGGATCAACCGAAGATTGCATCGACATGACCACTTCATCAACCAAAGGTTGAATAGACTTTGAGGAAACCTCAGAAGACTTAGAATCAGAAGAGATTTCATATAGGGACAAAAATATTTGTACCTTTGGTAGGCCACGACATAAATGAGTAAGGTTATCTCCCTTGCAAATCTTACAAGGGAACTTACGCTTATGTCTTATCCATCTATGTTTCTCAATAGAATCAATTCCCCCAAAATGACTAGCAATGGTTGGTTTCTTTTCCCCAACATAAATAACTGATGTTGGTGATTGGTTGATAACATGACTCACAGAGGCTACAAACATATCGTCAATATGACTAGCAGTGACTAGAATTTTTCCCCAGCATGACTTACAGAGGCTGGGTGTTGGTATTCAACATGAATTAGAGAGTTTGAGGACCTATCTCCAATGTGACTCATAGAGGTTGGTGATTGAAATCTAGTATGACTTGCAGGGAATAGCTTTGTTCCCCCATCATGACTTGCAGAGGCTAGGTGTTGGTCTTCAACGTGACTAGCATAGGTTTAGGACCCATCTCCAACATGACTCGCATAGGTTGGTGATTTCTTATTATTATTCTTCCTCTTTGTATTTTGTTTAGACTTCTAGTTACTAGTAGTTGGACTTTCACTAGAGAAGGTAGAAGGAGGAAGAGGATACTTTTTTGATGAAGGAAAATAAACATGATGCCCATGACATACAATGATTAATTGGGAAGCGTCAAGATCATTTGGGACATTTGAAAAGGTACCCAACCAAACCGGTAGTCCCACATTCAAGCCAGGAATGTACAAAGTGGCCATCAAAGGGACACCAACATTTCCAAACAAAGGAAAAGAACAAGAATCCCCTTGGAAAGGGGTTACTTGGTTGGTATCATCAGTAACTTTAGCCATGAAGACCTTATGCACAGGTTCTCCCCTTGAGGGATTGTTCAATTCTGTAAAATTCTCACACACTGACTCCAATGAACCATTGTTATAAAAAATAACTCCTATAAAAAGGTAGCTCCATGTTTCTAAGCGGAAGACCAAAAAGTCCTCACAACCGAGAGAGTGGGCGGTCTACCACCTTAGTTCAGGGACCCAAAAAAATGAATGAATAACTCACTATGGAAAACTAGGGAGCACATAGCACACACTAAAATTTCCTAAAGGAAAATAAAGCATATGATTAACTAGTGGGAAGAATAGTTACGCCAATCAACACTAGAGAAACTAACCAGTGGAAGTGCAACTCAAACACGAAATCACCCTCTGGGTATACTCTACGAAGAGAGATCTGAAGTGTTCCCTAGGTACCTTGGTATAACCCTGCATTCACCTATGTAAGTCCATAAAATATAGGCAACTAAGTTGCCAGCTCGTAGTCAGTCATCAGGCAGGTACAGTTGACAGTCAGGTAGAGCGTAATGAGAAGGATAAAAATTATGAAGCCCTTAAAGGGTGCCAAAATAAATTGGTCCAGAAGTAAAATAATGATCTTGAACATATTTGAGGTCCATGAAGCTCCGTAGGTGATCGATATTGTTCCCGAGAAAGACCCTCAATATACAATCCCCACTATGTTCAGTCCAACTTTGGAGGGGTTATCTCCTTTTCCTTTCCTCACACAACCTCATGTTTATCCCCTATGTTAGAGGTAGGTCCTAGATAACTATTATGACATTGGACTTAAAGCACTCCCTATCTCAAAATCCAATGTTTGTTTTAAAATGGCCTTGAAGAATTTCCTCTTCACACCTAATTCAAGGCCCTAAAACCTTAAACTAGTCGATGAACCCTACAAACAAAAAGTCTAATAATTTTTATATTAAGCGTTAATTTTAAGGCTTGATTTACGCAAAGGGTGCAGTAGTGAAATTGATGGTGTTAAGAAGAGATGAATAAGGAAGAGAAATTTAAATAATTTGAAAGAAAAACATACTTTGAAATGAAAATCAAAGCTTGGAAACAACTCTTTGTAAATTCAAAATTTCTAATTGATATTTCAAGATCTTGTAAATGAATAAATCCTAAAACTTTCTTTCGTTTGAATACAAACTACTTATGTTTTAGGAAATCGAAAAGAACTTTGAAATGAAGACTCTTTTTTATTTTTTTTGCAAATAAAAGCCTTGACTACTTTACCAAACTAAATGAAAGAAAATAAATTCTCTCTTTTTTTATATTTTTTGAACTGCTTTAACAAGAAAAAATTGAACTAAAAACTTGTTTTCATTTCTTCAAAGAAAGAAACAATAATAAAGAGAAAACTGAAAACAAGATTGATAAAGACCTTAATCCCACTGCAGATTGTAGGGATTCAATCAAGAAACCAAAAGGCGGATCTAAGACTTGACAGCTTGCTCTAAACCTTTTAGGGAAAACACAAGAATACTAAGAAAACAAGTAAACCGGAACTTATACCCAAGCTATGGCCATAGACAAAGACTCTGACTAATTCAAGAAAGTCCTGAGAGGTCTGAAATTCTGTCAGGAAAGAGACACAACTCTCTCTTTATTGAAAAATACTTTCATGAAACAGAGACACGGTTTGTTGCATCAGCATCCTGCGTATGTACGTGGGTTTTCTATTGTGTAGAGCGTGTATGTACTCAGGCTGACCCAAAACAGGGTGCACACACCTCTGATACTTTTCAAAAATAAAAAGACAAGGTAGACTTATAAGGAAGGGAAGGTTGGTATACACCCTAGAGGTGACCAGAAACCCTAAAATTACTCAGTAAACTTGACTGAAACTTGAAAGGCGAACAAAAACCAATCAATCAACCCAAAAACCTCCCTAAAAACCCTAGAGATATCCCCACTATGGTCAATAGTTTTACTAGCAGGAAAATCCCCCCTATAACTATACCAGGGTTTAAGATATAGAAAGAGAGAATGATCATCTAAAAGTCAATCTAGTTTCTACTCTACCCCAAACATACCAAAATCAATGAACAAAAAGAAGTAGAAGAGAATATTGGTAACTCTACCTTTTATCCCACATCTAGTGATGATCTCCTCAAGCTCCGTAGTTCCAAAGACTACAAGTCTCCTCCCAAGGTTGACATGCATCCAAAACTAGGAAAACAAGGACTACAAGAATGTTATTTCTATTCATGAATTCAGGTTAGATATCAAATGCTATGTATACATCAAATAAAATACACAAAACATCATCATTTGGGACAGGGAAAAGAGATTATTTTATTCATCAAACAAAAACTGAAACTTATGTTGATTAAGGTTGGTTGTCATTGATGTCAACCCTTGAAGAAATCCCCATAGCACAAAGGTCTGGGTAATGGACCCAAGATTGTTTGATGTAAATATTACTCATTATTGTTTTTTCATGGTTGATAAGAAGTAAATATGGATGAACTCCAAAGTGGTTCCCTTATGGTGAAAGCCCTCACAGGAAGACGCTTTGTGGAGTAAGAGAACCCATGATTAATTTTGGAATAATGAGATGAAGGATAGTGAATTTGTTAGGTAAAATGTCCTAGATGGATAGTGTTTTTCATGCCATTTCCATTGGTATGTAGAACATCACATAAATCCTCACAGTTAGAGAGTTATGACCATGTGAAGTTGGAGAAGCCATGTTTGGTTAATGGACCCAAGTTTGTTTGATGGATAATGGTATTACTTTTTATATATTTGAAGGTAATAATATTCTATATGGATAGTACATGTCATTCCAGTTTTGGTGGTATGTGGAACTTCACATAACTCCTCAGGGTTTGAGAGTTATGGCCTTATGAAGTTGGAGGACCCTCATATGTCATCTAGAAGCCCCAAAAGGTCAAAGTAGTCAAAGTGGTTTAAGATATTTTAGAAGGTAAATAATAAAGTGAAGTGATGATTGTACTATAATTCAAAGTTAATAAAAAATAAATTATTTAAATAATAAATTTAATGGAGAAATTAGAAGTGGGTTAACCCTAAAATAAGGAAATTGGGTAAAGTGACCTAGAAGATGTTTTTAAGGAAGCTACTTGGAGAGTATAAATAAGAGGCAACGCTCTCTCATTTAATAGACACTTGAGAATATTGAGTACCTATAGGTTTTTGAGGTAACCAAAGGATATATAAGCCAAAATTATGAGGAAATTGAAGAAAATAAGGCCGAAATGCAAGGAAGGATAAATTCTTTTGATGGTGCTTTCTAAGGTATCTTATTTACAGGTCATCTCACCATTTTCGCTATAAATTTTTTTCTATAATGATTCAGATCTTGAAATTGATATTCCATTGAAAAATTGTATCCAGGTATCTATTGTAAAAAATTAATCTTGTGGGTCGTTGTATTTTTGGAGTTACACTCCGTGGAAAATAGCGTTTGTGGCTAGTCCTGAAACTAGTCAAAAATAGGTGTTTCGAGTAAAAACATCATAACCTCTTCATAATAGATCCAAATTTAGTGAGACCAAATGTGTTGGTTAGGGTACATAATTTAGTATGTTTTTTTAATATTTTTATATCTATTCAAAAAATATTTCATGCGGGGCACTCTCTACAAGGTCACTCTCTAGAATAAGCCAAAATTCAGCAAGGTATGCCATTTTTTCTATAACTCATTTTCTGAGAGGTTCCAAGTAGTGACACCTGGAGGAATTGCATTAAACACACTGAAGAACATTCTGTATCAGTTTTAGATATTAATACATTACATGTTCAAAGTTATGATTACTTCAAGTTAAGGTTGTTGACTAATCCAAAACTAGGCATGCAAGACTAAAGAAACGTTTGATGAAAATGATAGTATCTTGGTCTTAAAGTTAAGGAAGGTTTGCATGAATTTGATCATATACATTGGGTCTATTACAGATCTACAAATCAGATTTAGATGATGAAATTGATGAGGGATTTTAGTTGAGGTACATGTTGAGTACATGGTTGAGACAAGTAGTTGATGAGTTGGCACATACATGAGGTATATAGTTGATGGTGTTAGTACATATTGATGAGTCATAGTTGATGAGTAGTTGACACATGATTGGTACATACTTGGTACATGGTTGGGTGCACTTGTTTATGGTACAGGTTGATTACAGATTGTTTGGTACAGGTTGGTGCATGGTTGATGCACTGATTTATGGTACAGGTTGATTACAGGTTGAGGTACAGGTTGATGCATGGTTCAGATTTATTGGTACAGATTTACAGCAGTATATCTCATAGTGATAGTATGACAGTGGTTCCATCATTATACTTCTACTTTAGGGCGGTTGGACGGGGCAAGTACAGGTGGTTGTAGCCACCTTTTGGTTGTAGTCGGAGAACATAAGGGGTTGTAGCCTCCTTTTGGTTGTATCCAGAGAATTGGGGAGTTGGATCTTTCCTCAGGTTGTATTATGAGAAACTAGGGGGTTGGAGCCTCCTTCCAGTTGCAGCTGGAAAACAAAGGCAATTGGTGCTTCCAATGAATGTAATTCTTCAAGACATATAAGAAAAATCATTCTGTGGTTTTCTCTCAATTTGGGTTTCCATGTAAAACACTGGTGTACTGTGTATATGTATGATTGTTTATTTCTTACGGCTCATTATTGGATGATAATTCTACATTGATATAAAATTTGAAGAAAATGGATTATAATTATGCTATTACTGATTCACCCCCCCTCTTAGTAATTCAACAATTGGCATCATAGCAGGTTCCTTTAGAAATTAGTTTAACCACTAAAAGGTAGATCATGGAGAGTACAAACTCGTATAAAAATGGAATACCATAGTTTGATGGACATAAGTATTCTTTTTGGAGCATAAGGATGAAGAAATGTATACAGGCACAAGGATTTCAAGTTTGGCAATAAATTGTAGATGGATACACAACACCAATAGTTCCACCAACAAATGACAAAGCATTGAAACTCAGTGAGAATAATTACAAAGCCAAAAATGCACTTTTGAATGGTCTCAGTGATACGATATTCACCAAAGTTGCACATTGTAAATATACTAAAGAGATTTGGGACAAGCTTTGAAATATTTATGAAGGAGATTCAAAATTCAAAGCAACAAGTCTTCAAACTTACAGAGGTCAGTTCAAACAACTAAAAATGAAGGAAGATGAAGATGTCGCAACCTACTTCTTACGAGTCGATGAAACAATGAATGCAATCATAGGATTGGGAGAAGAAATCGAAGAATCTATAACTGTTCAAAAGGTACTAGTATCTCTTTGTATGAGATTCAACCCTAAGATATTAGCACTAGAAGAAAGATCGGATCTAAACTCAATAATAATGGACAAACTGCATGGAATCTTCATAGCATATGAGATGATAATTGAACGGGAAAATCCAGATGTAAAAGAAGCAGCCTTCAAAGCATTCAAAATATCAAAGCAAAAGAAAAAGGACCAAGAAGAATATAGTAGCAACAACGACGTCTCGGAAGATGATGAAGAAGTGGCCAACTTTGTCAAAAGACTAAACAAGGGAACCAATGATAGGTATAGAGGTAATCTTCCTTTAATTTGTTTTAATTTTGATGGTATTGGTCATTTTTCTAACAAATATAAGAAAAAGAGAAATGGATAAGGTTACTCAAATGGAAGACAAACATACAAAGGTAAAATAACTACAAAGAAAGTTTTCAAGAAAATCTTTTACACCAAAGAAGACATCTCATCATCAGATGAAGATGAAGTCAGTGACAGTGAAATAGGGAGAGTCCTATTCATGGCAGTAGAAGACTCTGATAAAGAAGAC
>ML817586.1:50412-79673 GCA_009831015.1 Picea engelmannii
GGATTATAATTATGTTATTACCGATTCACCCCTATTACACCTCTTTTGTCACCTAAATGAGAAAAATAATTGGGCTTACAAGCCAGTTGGGTCAGCTAGGCAAGATAGTAATAGAGGAAAGAGTTAGAAGTGTAAAGCATAAAAGATAAGCAAAGAATTAAACTAAGAAGGATAAAAGAAATTAAACTAGAGTGCATAAGGACATTAGAACAAGAAATAAACAAGGCTCATTCCACCAATGGAAATTATTGTATTAGTGGATAGAAAAACGCTAAAGAGAAAGGGAGACTTTGGGTCCCCTCTTCCTCCAAGGGAGGGCTCTTGGACCCCCAAATATTGAGCTCTTCTTACAAATAAGGAACCAAAATGAAATGGTGAAGAGAATCCAAAGCACATTCAATATAGAGGTGATATGAATGGCTGACTGAAATGATGTTAGCATACTCTTGGTGAGGAAAGAGGATCCTCCAAGACAATATCAGCAGCATAACAATGCAAATGAATTCCTTGAAAATATAGTGCACCCATGGATTTCTTTTACAGCATAGCTTTGAGGTATTATGCAACCAGTTCTTAGTGTGAATAAGGGGCCCTTTAGGTCTTTGACCAGCCCCCTAGTTGGATTCAGCCGATATTTGGATGTTAAATCGACTTGGAAGCTAAACCATAAGTGGGTGGAAGGCCGACCAATATCATAAATGCGTCATTTTGAGGTGTGAGCGGCTTTTTGCATCCACAGTCATGCATCAGGTGCATGTGCACTTTTCCGATGTTATCTGACTATTGCATGTGCATGCACGCCTTGTGTATTTATAGCGCATGCTGATTTTATTGCTGGTTGTATAGTTTTGGACCTTTTGGAGATGCATTTTTGGCCCATGAGTGAACTAATGAGTGTTTTGAAGATGCTGGATTTCTGTAACCATTTGCAGACAAAATTCTGGTGATAACAGATGCCCCCTGATGTGTGAGGTTAAGAGCATACGTATAGCTGAAATACATCAATGTTTCTTCTAATGAGAGTACCTGTGTAAGAAAGAGAGTTGTGGGGAGTGTCAAGAGCGACCCATTGGAAGGAGAGGGGAACCTGTAGGACCCAAGCCTTTCCCAAGGTGTGGGAGAAAAAATAACACTATTTACAAATGAGGTGGGCATGCCCCATGCTTGTGTCATGTAACTCAAAAAGATGTAATACAGTAACTAAAGTTGTGTTGTGGATGTAGATCATTGCAGTGCCCTCCAGGGTGGTTTGATAATAACAAAGGAAAATTCTAATGGTGAACAAAACTTTGAAAAAGGGTAAGGACACCTGTGAGAAGTGTCGATAATGTGGAGACATTGATAGTCTATCAAATTTCAGAGGTCTTCTGCTAAGATAAAACCATGGATGATTTTAGGGGCTAAATTTCGCTCATGGGCTAATTTTCCATGGTTTTTCCAAAAACGAGATTCACTATTTTAAAAATGATTCACCCAAATTCTATAGGATAAAATTATTTTACCTTAAAAATCGTCAAACTTTTATAAAATCCTTTGAATTTTGAATATTTTTACAAAAATATCGCTAAACATTTATAGTTGGCATACGAAGGATTAGTAAGATTCGCCAAGGTTTCTACATTTTAAAATAATTTTCCATCCTTAAAATCATCCCTGGATAAAACAACTTCAATAGTCATAAAGTAAGACCCACTGTAACATGAGATAGTGTTGAAGTCGAATGTTATGGGGTCAATGACAGAAGAGAATAATGGTGGTTTTCCCTGTGTCGTCTGAGACTCCTCATTGTAAAGGTAATGAGAGTCAAGATACTGTCGCCCTTCTGGAAATCGTGTTGATGTCGACAGAAAGGGAGACATGACTCCAAGAAGCAAAGAGATTTTTGAAATCCAGTGGATGAGATTAGGAACTGATGAGGTATATGGACGAAGTCAAGATGTGGTGAGGCTCAATATTTCCTTTGGTTGGGGAGATATGCAAAGTGGTAGCAACTGTAAAACTGAATCTAGCACCAGGGGGACGACTAGATGAGGATGAGCTATGCCAGAGGCACGACACAATGGAAAAACACAAAGATCAAAAAGGTGTATGGGTTGTAAGATGCTCAGGGTTTTATGGATAGTTTCATTGATGTTGGGAGGTGAAAAATTCCCCAACCAAGGGCGACAAGGCTTGCTTTGTCGGAAAAGGAAGGTCGTTAAAGGCGGCAACAAAAATCTATGAAGATGTGGAAAAAGTGTTTGTACAATTATCAAAAGAATAAAAAATAAGTTGGGATAACTGTGCAGATACATAAATGGGTACCCCAATGTAAGATGGCTTGGCTTGATGATGGCACAAGTTGCTTGGAAAACAATTGTAGGATTAGGGCCCCATAGGCGGGTTTCTGTATTAGGGAAATGTATGGAGGACAATCTGCAGAGGGGAAAACTGGTGGTGGATGAAATGGATGGTTAATGATACCACGGAGACACAGTCGAAATAAAACCTTGAAGAGTAACTTGGGAGTCCATTGGGAAAGTGACGCAGCCGCGCCACCCAGGGCACATCCACTCTCACAGGATCTTCTTCTTCCTCTCACGGCTCGAAGAACTCTTAAATAGCTCTTCTGTTTTCCCTATCGGGAAAATATGCACCCACAACTCTCTTCTTAATGATTCCCCTTCTCAAATTGGGGAATCGGACTTTGCAGTTTCGCGAGTCCCGTGGTCGTGCACCCTGTGCTTCACAAAACCCGAAACCTGATGGGTAAATGTCAATGCCTCCTATTCCTATCGAGAATCCTTCCGTCAGGATTTCGGCACTTATGATGTCAAAAGAAACTTGCCTCGCTAATCCTTGACTCCTGATACCTGATGTCATGAAACTCTGATGCACATGCGAGTTGTTACCTTAACTCCCTTCACTTCTATCGGGATTTCAGGATTCGCATGATTGAGAATCCTGATGTCAATAGACTCAGGACTTTCCTTTTCTCGATTCTCGATATTGCGCCACCTGTCTTCCACCAACTCTGATGTGGCCCACATGAACCCTTCCATTGGGATATCGCGGATCGCGATTTCAATATGTAAGGATTTCTTGCCTTTGAAATCCCCGATGCCCCGAACTTCAACTACTCGGGATCTCCTGACACACATCCCAAACGATGGATGGTTCAGATTCTATGTTGGGGTTCCACTATTGATTTCCACAATCCTTTTCCCATGGGAATACCGATTTTCCGATTCCTGATGCGTCGGTCCTTCGATAGCTCCCGACCTTTGACCTTCCACCTATACTCCTTTCTCCTCTGTGGCCTCATGCAATTGTACTTTACCTGTTAGAGTATGGCATTTAGTGATATCGTGACTCCAACTGCTAATGTTCACGGGACTCGTGAACCTCCGATTCCCGATCCTCTGATGAACGAACTCCTGTCAAACTTTCCCCAGTGGCACTTGATCGCTGCCACACGTCCTCCCTGATGGACGGTTGAGATCAACTCTCACACTTCGAGACTTGAAGTGTCCCGATTCTTATGACCTCAGGAACTCTGATTTCCCGATGACCAATATTGCGATGACTCCAGCTCTTGTCGGGATTGCTCCTCTGTCTACGAGGTTAACTTCTTCGTAGCTTCCACAGATCTGACAGCTGTCGGGGCTATGATCCAAGATCGGTTGGCTCAGATCATTTCTCCTACACGCTCCTCTTGGACATGAAAATCAACGACCCAGATCTTCTTCCTAGCCAAATCCAACGGCTGTTGTTGCTCCCTCCTAAGCTCTCGACGCGCCTTCTTCCTGCACTTAGAAGAGTTTAAATTTCTCCAAGGTTTCAACCTTGGTCTTCCTTTTCCATTTGCGAGCTCTTCGACTCTGAACTCTCACCGTGCATGTATAAACATTGACTCCTCCCTGAGCTTCTGTCTTTGAATCCTCAAAGGATTCTCCCAACTCCTGCACTCCTTGCAGAGTCTTCAGTTGCACTCACTAGTGCTATCCATCCTGAGCTGTTGCAATCACTCAGACCCCTTGAGGGATTTTGTCCTTCTTCTCCCTCAAATGGAGAGATTGACATCTTCCTGGCTGTACTGCTTCTCAAGCAGCTAAATTGCTAAGTCTTTCTGGGTGTTCAGCAACCCAGTAAAGGTCCCTCAGTGGACTCTTCTTTCAACTCCAGAACTCAAAGAGTTCTTTCCTTCTTGTGCCTACCTGCACACAGTCTCAATGCCCACCTGGCAGAGTGTCTTCCCTTTCACAGAACGTTCAACAGTTCTGTCTTCTATCATGCACTCCTTGCACCCGCTCAATGCCCACCTGGCAGAGCTTCTCAGAATCCCAAGTGATTCTGGCTTCTTCTTCAAACTCCCAACAGAGTTCTTCCAACTGCACCTTGTGCCTGTACTCAATGCCACTTGGCAAAGCCCCTTACAGAACTCATAAGAGATTCTGTCTGTAACTGTGTCTTCTCCCACACAGCCTGGCCTCCAAGGTATTCAACAACCTTGAGGTCTTCCTCCTGAGTTGTTGACTCCAGTTCCTGTCCCGCAGCACGTCTTTGTCTAACTCCGCAGAGTTCAGAAGTGCATCCTCTGTGCACGGCCCTCAGAACCTGCAGCATTCTATCACACCCTCCTAGTATGAAGCCTCAAAGACCTTCACCTGAAATCAAACAGACTCTCTGCAAATGCCTAACATACATACATTCACAACATATAAAAGAACACACACAGACACCCACATAACACAGAATGACATGCAGGAAAAACTGCTTCTGATTATATTAAAATGGCAAATGCCTGTATTTACAAAGTGTTCTCGAGCTCTCTATGGCTCTTCTCTTCTCTATCCTGCCTCTTTTTTTTTTTCAAAATGAGATATCCCATTCTCTTTTACCCAAGGGGGCTCTTAGAGCGCTTCCCTCCAGATTCACCTACCCTATTCATTTACAATCAATGGTTGTCTAGTCCAGCATATGGAACTAGATCTCAGCCGACCTAGCATTAAATCCTGTCTTATCTAATGCCTGCACAAAGGCATGGCTCCATGGCTCAACAGACTAAACATTTAATTACATTTAATTCAAGTTCAAAATGAGGCTGCGCCTCCCTTCAAACTTTGAATGCGTGTGCACTGACGTGGATGGTTGGCTGGCTGGCTACGTGGAGAGATGCTCCTGCATCATACTCCTCAGTTGTAAAATCATGAGTTCCTGCTCATGCGCTTCCCCTCTAAGCTGTTGGAATCCTCCTGGATCCAAAATAAGTCTTTGGAGCTTTTCATCTACTCCATTCTGTTGCTGCTGCTGCGCTGCTGCTACTTCTTTGCTTCTGCTCAGCTTCTCCCTGCTGGCAGTGTCTGTTGATCTCAACATCAGCCTTGTGATCTCTTCAATCACTTCATCCAGCTGCTCCCACGGCTGGTTCTGCTCATGCAGTCTCCTCAACTACAATTTTTTTTGGCACATGGGCAGATCACCATGATTTCCCATGCCTTCATCATTATCTGTTTCCAACTTCACCTGTTCGATGCACATGCCCTGCACGTTCACCCTCTTTTCCAGGGCTTCTATCTGCTGGCACAAATCAGCAAAGCATATGCTGTCTACCTCTTCTGCTTCTTTGGCTACCACTGCAAACTCCCATGTTGTAGTCTCTTCAGCTGCATCGTCGAAAATATCGAGCCATTCCTCGAAATGCTCATTTTCTTCTTCTGTTTCTTCCTTTGTTGTTAGATCCAATGCTACAGTGCTCTCAGCTCGTTGGGTGAAATTATTGAGTTGTTCCTCAGAACACTCATTCTCTTTTCTTTCTTCTGCTTGGGCAGTCTTCACCATCTGCACCAATTCTTCTTGGATAGTCACAACCGACTGTTCCTCTATCGTTGTTGTTGCACCGACAACACAGTTTCCTACCTCCTCCGGGGAAAATGGAAAGAATATTTGAATTCCTCCAATATTCACACGGATCCTCAAATCCTCCACTACTGTTAGATGCATCTACTGATCCATTTCCAATCTCGAGCTCATCTACTCCTTCAACTCCTCGGGCTGATCTAAACTCATCAGTTCATCCCTGCTCATCTGGCAATATGGGATGCTTCCGCTACCCTCCTGGAAGATTTTGAGATCAATCGATCCCATCTTCATCAGCAACCCTTGCTGAATTGAACTCACCTCTGAGTTCATGAGACCTTCAGATAGTCTCGAATGCTCATCTCTGCCCGCCTAGCCGTCTGAGATGCTTCCGATGCCATCCCGACAGTCTTCGATATGCCACAGCAATCTCCTTTCATTGCCCAATTGGCAATGTAAAATTCCCTCGCTATCCTCCTAACAGTCTGTGAGATCCCGTAGTGATATCAATCTGTTGCCCTCCTGGCAAATGGGAATTTCTAATTCTCTGCCCTCCTGGCAGTTCTTGAGATCATCAGACGATCCCAATCCATTCTCTTCACAGAGAATTTCTCCAATTTCTGGTTCACATATATGAACCAATTCCTCCTCTGTGGCTTTGAGGTTTTCAACATACCTCAACCATTCCTTTAACAACCTACGCTATCTTATGACCATCATCTCCCTGACTGGCCACTTCATCTTTGGCTTCTTCATGGGCCACTCATACACCCATCTCGGCTTCTTATCCTACCGCATCTTTAACTCGAGCCTTTCTATCTCTGCTCTTATATTAGCAAGCTCTTCATCCATTTCTGCAAGCTTTTATGCTTTGCTCCTCTTCCTACGGCCTTCAGTAGCCGTTTTGCTATGTCTATCTGCCTCCCTGACAGATCTGTTGCTGTCACTCTGCATCTTGAGTGTGTCCAGCTTCATCTTATAGTCCTACTGACTGTCTATGGACTGCTGCCTACCTACAAACAAGTCCTTACAGAGTCTTCCAAAGCTTTGTCTTCCTCTTGCCTCCTCTGTCTGCAATATACAAACAAAATCCCACTCTGATACCACTTGATGTGTATCAGAGTGCTCTTTACCTCTTCCTGCCTCTTCCTGCCTAAGATATACAGACAAGAATCAAGCTCTGATACCAGTCCGATGCAGCCGCGCCACCCAGGGTACATCCGCTCTCACAGGATCTTCTTCTTCCTCTCACGGCCCGAAGAACTCTTAAATAGCTCTTCTATTTTCCCTATCGGGAAAATCTGCACCCACAGCTCTTTTCTTAATGATTCCCCTTCTCAAATCGGGGAATAAAACTTCACAGTTTCGCGAGTCCCGTGGTCGTGCACCCTGTGCTTCACAGAACCCCGAAACCCGATGGGTAAATGTCAATGCCTCCTATTCCTATCGGGAATCCTTCTGTCGGGATTTCGGCACTTATGATGTTGAAAACAACTTGCCTCGCTAATCCCCGACTCCCGATACCCGATGTGATGAAACTCTGACGCATGTGCGAGTTGTTACCTTAACTCCCTTCACTTCTATCAGGATTTTGGGATTCACAGGATCGCGAATCCTGATGTCAATAGACCCGGGACTTTCCTTTTCCCGATTTTCGATATTGCACCACCTGTCTTCCACCAAATATGATGTGGCCCACACGAACCCTTCCGTCGGGATATCGTGGATCGCAATTCCAAGATGTAAGGATTTCTTGCCTTCAAAATCCCCGATGCCCCAAACTCCGACTACTCGGGATCTCTTGACATGCGTCCCAAATGATGGACAGTTCAGATTCTGTGTCAGGGTTCCACTATTGATTTCCCCGATCCTTTGCCCACAGGAATACCGATTTGCTGATTCTCGATGCGTCGGTCCTTCGACGGCTTCCGACCTTTGACCTACCACCTATACTCCTCGCTCCTCTGTGGCCTCACACAGTTGTACTCTGCCTGTCGGAGTATCGCATTTCACAATATAGCGACTCCAACTGCTAATGTTCATGGGACTCGTGAACCTCCGATTCCCGATCCTCCCATGAACGACCTCCTGTCAAAATTTCCCTGGTGGCACTGGATCGCTGCCACACGTTCTCCCTGACGGACGATTGAGATCAACTCTTGCACTCTGAGACTCGAAGTTTCTCAATTCTTACGAACTCAGGAACTCCGATTTCCTGATGACCAATATCCCGATGACTCCAGCTCTTGTTGGGATTGCTCCTCTGTCTATGAGGTTAAATTCTTCACAGCTTCCACAGATCTGATGGCTGTCGGGACTATGATCCAAGATTGGTCGGCTCAGATCATTTCTCCTCCACGCTCCTCCTGGATGTGAAAATCAATGATCCAAATCTTCTTCCCAGCCGAATCCAACGGCTGCTGTTGCTCCCTCCTAAGCTCCCGGCGCGCCTTCTTCTTGTACTTAGAAGAGTTTAAATTTCTCCAAGGTTTCAACCTTGGTATTCCTTTTCTGTCTGTGAGCTCTTCGATTCTGAACCCTCACTGTGCGTGTATAAACATTGACTCCTCCCTGAGCTTTTGTCTTTGAATCCTCAAAGGATTCTCCCAACTCCTGCACTCCTTGCAGAGTCTTTAGTTGCACTCACTGGTGCTATCCATCCTGAGATGTTGCAATCACTTAGACCCCTTGAGGGATTTTTTCCTTCTTCTCCCTCAGATGGAGAGATTGACGTCTTCCTGGCTATCCTGCTGCTCAATCAACTAAATTGTTGAGTCTTTCTGGGTGTTCAGCAACCCAATAAAGGTCCCTCAGTGGACTCTTCTTTCATCTCCAGAACTCAAAGAGTTCTTTCCTTCCTGTGCCTACCTGCACACAGTCTTAATGCCCACCTGGCAGAGTGTCTTCCCTTTCACAGAACGTTCAACAGTTCCGTCTTCTATTGTGCACTCCTTGCACCCACTCAATGCCCACCTGGCAGAGCTTCTCAAAATCCCCAGTGATTCTGGCTTCTTCTTCAAACTCCCAGCAGAGTTCTTCCAACTGCACCTTGTGCCTGTACTCAATGCCACTTGGCAGAGCCCCTTACATAACTCCTAAGAGATTCTGTCTGTAACTATGTCTTCTCCCACATAGCCTTGCCTCCAAGGTATTCAACAACCTGAGGTCTTCCTCCTGAGCTATTGACTCCATTTCCTGTGCTGCAACACGTCTTTGTCTGACTCTGCAGAGTTCAAAAGTGCATCCTCTGTGCACGGCGCTCAGAACCCGCAGTGTTCTGTCACACCCTCCTGGTATGAAGCCTCAAAGACCTTCACCTATGATGTGTGCCTGTATGTGTGTCTGTATGTGTGACAGAGGTGCATGAATGCACCTATGTATGGCCAACATTTGTGCATGAGTGTGCGACTAGGGGGTGAACAGGCATGCATGTGTGTACGTCTGTGAGAAAAATAACCACGCCTATGAGGTAAGGCTGAAGGGTTTAAAAAATTATCTTTTTTGAATTTTTTGAGGTTATGATGACTAATCAAGTGTTGTATATGTGGGTGCAGGTGATCATTTGGATGATGTTGGTTCACTAGAGAGAGAGGGACTAGTCACACCTGAGGAAGGGAGTGAGGGACGAGGATCCGACAGTGCGAGATGCTTTGGCAACATGTGGGTTGCTGAAGTTTTTTGAGTGTTCGCTAGTACAGGCACAAGAGTGTTTGTTTCAGTTTCTGATCAGGATGTGGAGCCCCGACCTGCATTGTTTTATGGTGTGGGGTGAGCAGCTAGCCTTCACTATGGTGGAGGATGTATATTTTTTGACTGGGCTCCATTTTCGGGGAATCCCACTACTAGCTAAGCCTGTAGTACCCGAGGATGATCAGTTGGTTGTCTTAGCCTGGAGATATTGTTCGGGGAAGAACTTTATGTCGGGCGCTGTGGTGAGTATTGGGGTGATGGATGCACTTGTGCATAATTGCATGGCAGTGATGATTGTGAGAGTCTATGGGTATCTTTTGACTCAACAGATCAGTGGAGGTCAGCTGAGGATCATGGATAGGGCACTAGCGGTCGAGCACTTCGCCTGGGGCTTGATGCTCCATACCAAGATGGTAGGGTAGCTTGATAGGTGTCGTGCTGCTGACTCGGGGTAGTTTTCCTTTGGGTCAATCTTGGTGGCATGGTTTCTAGAGAGGGTGTCAATGTTGCACCCTAGAGTGTTGTTAGGTGCTCCTGGCGTGCGAGAGCCGTGACTGAGGTGGTAGGCGATGATCCTGGTTCGTCACAGTGGTGGGGAGGGTGGTCACTATTTCACGGCCGAGGCTGCATAGGTGTGGCGTCAGATGCCATAGATCATACTGCAGTATCCCTATTTTGGGGTGGACTTCCGAGATGATCCAAAGATGGTGTTACCACTAGGAGAGGTGTTTGACCACAGAGGTATGACGTGATTTTTGATGGTTTGATATTTCGATAGTACAACATGTTTGTTATGTATATATGGATGATGATACTACCATTTTTTTGTTATATGTGCAAATGTGGGACCTCATGGGTGCAAGGTGGAGTTGGTTAGAGTGTTGAATCATCAGGGACCAGTGAGGCCTCCGCGAGGAGAGCCGCAGGCAGGAGAGTGATGACGGTGGGATGATTTTGGGGTGAGGCCTGTTGATGATGAGATAGCGGCCAGGCGACGCTGGTTAGATGACCCTGATGTAGGGTCATCACATGCTCCTCCAGCAGAGGCCGAGGGAGATTTTGAGGATGTTTGCCTCTACTTGGAGGTGGTACTACAGGAAGTGCCTAAGGGCATGTGGTCACAGATCCTGGACGAGGGAGTCTTGGAGTAGTGTGTGGGAGTTCTGGAGGTGTGGCGAACCGTGGTTCAGAGAGTGGTTGTAGTGGGGGAGGTGATGACTGGGAGGTTGCCTCCAGGGCCTGAGGGACCCCTAGCTGGTGGGGCCCCTCCTCCAGAGAGAGGTCTAGGTGGTGGAGCTTTAGAAGCGCCATGAGTGCCTCTATATTTATGTATTTTTTGTATCTATATAGGCCGGTGAGCCCATTTGTATATGGTGGTGTAGAACCATGTTGTATTTATAGGGGTAAGGTGGTTTACCTACCTATAGATAGTGTACCTAACATACTTTTTTTTGTAAACACTGATGACACATTGACCTATATATATATATGTATGGATATACATTTTGGGGATCTTTGTGGTGTTCACTTGTGTTGATGTTTGTTAGTGCCTTTTGATGGTGTCTAATCTATATGCTGTTGATAGACTGGTTATGATTTATGTATGCATACTGGTGTCTTGATGTGATAAATGCCAATCTAACACTAGGTTAGCCATATTATCTACTATTTGATTAAATTGTCTTGGAATGTGTGTAAAGGTGATGGAATCAAAATGTCGAGATAAGAGTCTAACTTGCAGGTATTTGCAGAAGAGGCACGAATTGCGGACACGATATACATTGTTGAGCTAGAGGACAACCAGTTGGGAATCTAATAAAACGTTAAGGTGGTGAACATGGTGGTGACTGGGCTTAGCGAGGAGGCCAATGACTGCAGTGTATTTTGCTTGGTTATTGGTTGATGACCCCAAACATACATTGTTGGAGTGGAGTAGCGTTTGTGAGGGGGAATAAAGGGCCCATGCAGACGAAGCGAGATTTTGTGTCCAACGGCTAGCTCCGTTGGAGTAACCGATGTGGGAGGCTGGTGGGGGAGGCATCTATCAATCACACAAATGGTAAATTAGAAGAAAGCATTGAGAAGAAGACTTAAAACTCTATAAAAGCGTACATAAAGAACAAACCTAGTGTAGTATGGCTACGCTTTTAGGTGTAAAATTTATTTAAGTACAACCCATTGATGGGTTCTTTGAGAGGGTGACCTTTGGGGGAGGCCAGGATGTAGGTGCCTTTAGTGAGGCAATGTTGGGTGATGTAAGGTCCATGCCATAATGACTCAAACTTTCCATGGCCAAAGGTATCATGAGCGATATCATAAAAAAGGACGAGGTTGCCTTCATTGAATGAGTGAAGGTTGGCATGACGATCAAAGGTGGCCTTGGACTATTTTTTGGCTGCCTCATTGTTCTGTAATGAAGACCGGTGGTCTTCATCTAGTGACACTAAGTTCAATAAATGCTGCTCCATTGGAGAAATTTCAGGTAATAGCTCAATAACAATGCGTAAGGTGGGAATTTCGCATTTGATGGGGAGAGTGGCCTCGACCCCATGGACAAGATGAAATGGCGTGAATCCAGTGGCAGTTTTAACTGTCGTGCGATAAGCCCATAGCACAGAAAATAACATATGGTGCCAATTGGTCTTATGTTTGTTAACCATGCACTGCAACATGGTTTTGAGGACCTTGTTGATTGCCTCTACTTGTCCATTAGACTGAGGGTAGTATGGGGAGGAAAACTTGTGGGAGAAGCCTAACTGAGAGGAGATTTCGACAAAGATCTCATTCTCGAAGTGTTTCCCATGATCAGAGACTAGCTGTAGTGGGACTCCAAAACGGGAAATGACTTGGTTGAAGAAGAAGCGTGTTGCAGTGTCAGTGGTGTTGTTAAATGTAGGCATGGCTTCATCCCACTTAGTGAAGTAATCGACTGTGACGACGATGTATTTGTGTCCATTGTTGGATGGAGGGTTGCAAGTCATGAAGTCTATGCCCCATTTGCAAAAGGGGCTGACAGTAATGAATGGGTGTAGAAGAGAAGGTGGTGCTCGTGCTTTGTTGGATGCAATCATGAAACAATGTAGGCCAAAAATAACCAGCACGAATGATTTTTTGAGCGGTGGACATCCCAGAGAGGTGAAACCCACAAGCACCATTGTGGCAGTGGTTCAAGACTCGATCAGCCTCGTCAATAGTCAAACATCGATGGAGTACAGTGTCGACCCCCCGCTGATATAATATATCACTGATAAGTAGGTAGCAGGGAGCCTAGTGATGAATACATCGATGATCGTCTCGAGAGAGGTGGTTTCCGAATTTCTGTGTTCGAAGGTAGAAGATAAGATCGTCGTACCAAGGGTCATCTGAGGGGATGTAAAAGAGATGTTCTTCGGGGAAGTCAGAATTGACGGGGGTATGGGTGGTATCCGAGGGAAATGTCATGATGAATTTGGTGAGGACGAGGGATTTCTTGCTCTTGGATGTTGAAAATTCGAGGTCGTACTCTTGAAGGATGACGATCCATCGGGAAAATTTACCATTAATTTGTCGGCAACTGAGAAAGTATTGCATGGGGTTGGAATCTTCTACGACTTTGGTAGTTCGAAGAAAGATGTAATGGCACAATTTCTGGACTACGAGGACAACTGCAAGGGCCAATTTCTCTTTGTGATTGTATTTCAAGGGTGTCCCTGAAAGAGTTTTACTAATGGGTAAATTAAATTCTCATGATAATCATCCCCTAGTTGGATGAGAACTCCTGCTACTGAAATGGTGGAGGCCGAGATATAGAGGATGTAGTCGCAGTTATAGTTGGGTGGAATAATTAACGGGGCATTGGAGAGGGATACTTTGAGATCATAAAAAATATTTTGGGCATGTTCGTCCCATTGGAATGGGATATCATGCCATAAGAGGTGAAGGAAATCGTGTGCCCGAGTGGCGTAATCGGGGACAAAGCAACGTAAAAAGTTATCTTTGCCTTGTACACTCTGCAGTTGGTGTAAATTTCGTGGTGGGGGAATGTCCATGATAGCTTGGACCTTGAGGGGGTCAACTGTAATTCCACATTGGGAGACGATAAACCCAAGGAGGTGTCCAACAGTAATGCAGAACACACACTTGAGGGGATTCAAGCAGATGTTGTACTGACGACATCGTTTGAATATGATTCATAAATCATTGAGATGTTGAGAGTGTTTTTTGGAGCGAGTGGTGAGATTGTCCAAGTAGGTGAGAATGATTTGAGCCAGATCATGAAAAATGTATGTCATGGCGTGTTGGAAATTGGCTCCTGCATTATTGAGGCCGAAAGGCATGACACGATATGAAAAAGTGCCCTAGGGGGTAGTGAATGTGGTTTTGTATTGATCGGCTGGGTGGATTTGAATTTGGTTGTAGCCAGAGAAACCATCCATGAAATATAGGGCCTCGTGATCGACGCAATCATCGATAATTTGGCCGATAAAGGGCATTGGAAAGTTGTCCTTGGGACAGGAGTGATTGAGATTGTGAAAGTCCGTATAGACTCAGATAGTGCCCTATTTTTTATTGACAGGGATGGGGTTGGAGACCCATGACGTATATGCGATAGGGTATATGAACCCTGCAACATGTAATTTGTCAATTTCGGCCTTGATGACCACAGCTTTGGATGGGTGTAGCAGACACTATTTTTTACGAATAGGTGTGATATCAGGCCAGGTGTCTATACGATGTTCAAAAATATAGGGATCAAGGTCGGGCATCTCTATGTATGACGAGACAAAGATGTCCTGGTATTCCTGGAAGAGAGCTTTGTAGGTGGTGATTTCTTCAGGAGAGCATGTGACGTCGATGGTGATTTCCTCTAAGACCCGAAATTTGATGGAAATATCAGTTTTGATGGTGAGGGAAATATTGGCCATATTGCCTTCTTCAAAAGTGTTAGGGGAAGGGATAGGGTTTTTGAACCAATATATATGCCTCAGAGGGAGAAAATATTTGGTTTCAACTGCGTATATGGGGTTTTGGTTAGGAGGCATGACGGTTTTCTGTGAAGGAAAAAGGACTCTATGGTGGAGTGCATCCCATGGGCAATCGAGTTTAGTTAACTTCTCAAAGATGTCTTCGTTGCAGTGAAACTGTCGAAAATATAGGGGACTGAGAGGAGTATTTTTGGTGACAGTCACCATGGGGTTTTTTTTTGGTAGTAGTGATGGAGAGGGGGTATCACAAGGAGGTTGCAATGGTTCGATCGACATACACCAAATATCGATATATTGTGGGTTGAAAATGGTAGTCGAGTGTAGAATTTCCGTGGGGAAATGAATTGGAGAATTGGGGGGATTTGGGGGTAAATCCTTATATAAATCATCAAGGAACCATGGGGGACTAGGGTGTGCCTCAGGTTCCGGTGAGAAGATATGAACCACATCAAGTGATGGGGTAGGGGTACTCACTGGTCTTGCTAGAGGGGGGGGGTATACGGTTTTGAATTAGGGCCAGTTGGTGATGCCTTTATTCAATGATAATAGGACATTGATATGTGAAATGATCAAGTGATTCACATAGAGAGAAGGGACATCTCATACATTCGTTGACTAAGTTCGCGACATAATGGATATTGGTGACATGTGTTGGGGTGGGTTCTTGCTGAAAGAGCTGGCGTACGACTGTTAGCATCTGCCGAAATTGAGGTAATGCTAGACAATGGTGTGTGTAATGGCCATATTCTAAATATATGGAGCATGCAAATTGTGTTCAAAATCCTTTGTTATTTCTGTTAGGGGAGATAGCGATAGTACTGGATTAAGCGATGAGCAATGGTGGTGCTCGAGGGAGTTGAATTAGATTGCGTAGCTCGGGTAGAGATGGGCATTTGTTGGTGGGGTGTCTGTCTTTCTCGCATAGTGTGCAAGGAGGTTGGACACATGGGGGAAGTGGAGTGGTGGGCTCTTTCTTTTTTCATCTGGCCCCAGCTGTACCAAGGGTGCTAGTGAGTGGGAGTGTGGGTGGGATGGTGGGGGTAAGTATGGGAATATTCATCGAGATTCCTTCTATTTGGGGAGGGAGGGATGGTTGAGGGACCATCTCAGGAAGATGTAGATACCATACTAGGATTGCCAATACCATGTTAAGAAGGGTGAGAATCGCGGCTACCTGGAAAGCTTGTACACCCGATGGGGGGTAAAAGAAAGGGATTTGGGGAATAGCTTGGGGGACTGTTTCCCAAATCGGGATATGGCCCTGGGGGAGGGGAAGATCAGGAACGGGTAGAGATGAACAAGTTCTAGGAGATTCCTGAGGGAGGTATTTTACGACTAGTGGGACATCAGGGGTGAAAGAGGCCTTAGTGGGAGGGAGAGTATCTTCAGTTGTCATTCCTTGTGCTGAGGGATGGATGAGCAGTGGTGCTCCATGGTATGTCCCTAGCAAGGATGGGTCCTTAAAAATTCTGGGGACCATCTCGATGAGTGGATAGGCTTTTGGATTAGTGTGGACAAAAGGGAGGATGTTATCGATGTTGGATGAAGGGTTAGGCTCATAATGTGATACTTGATCGATGGTAATGATGTTTTTTGTTATGGGGAAACATCATGGTTCAAAACACAGAAGAGGTGATTTCCTTCATAGCATACATGTAGCTATGAGCAAAAAAATTATTATAGTCAAGTGGGGCATCGATAACCTCAATGTCAATAAGGATGGTTTTTCTCCCAAGTTCGACGATAACATTTTGGAAGAGCCTCTCGGGAGATGAGGGTCATCTGTCATAAGCCCTCGGAGTAATGGTGGAGGGTATTATCTCTGGAGAGACAATTTTCTACCATACGGTTTTGAACATGATGCAATTAGATGCACCTTCGTCGAAAATGCAGTGGTGGACTATGATATTCTAGATTTTAACTGGTATTTGAAAAGCGACAAGAGTAGGGAGACGAGGTTCTCCACTGTTGAGATCAAATATGATCAGTCGAGTATCGATAGGTTCAACTTCCCCCAGGGAAGAAAGTAATGATTTACGTTGAGTAGGACAGGTTTGAAGAACTTATAAGACTGACATGGCAGTGGGGGATTGTGCCAAGACATCAACCAGACTATAATTGTGGGTTTCCCTAGCTTGAGAGTTGTGGACATTCCTGCCCAACGAGATGCGAGGGATGCAAAGAGGTGTTTCAGTATTAGGGCATGGAATCATCAATGGTGGGCCAGGCGTGACTGGGGTAGCCTTTGAAGTAGTGGGAGTAGGGTCAGAGGGTGCATTGTATTGACGACTATGCGTTTGTAGAAGGATTTCTTCCTCACTAGTGAGGAGGATAGTTCGATTTGCAAAAGTGCCCGGGTTGTGATATGGTCCTACCTATGGTGGGGCAGGTTTCATATCTTGTTGGGTGTTCATCACCCCTTGATGTGGTATGGGGTTTTGCAACATGGTCGGGGGTGGGTGCTGCACATATTGTTGTGGGGCCTGCTAGGGGGCAGGTAATACTGGGGGACGTGAACCATTTCTGGATTCTTTCATCCATTTAAAGTCAGCTATTTGGGGGCAATGGTGAGTATAATTTCCATATTCACCGCAAAGGGCACAAGGGAAGTTTGTCTGAATATTGTTGTTGTTCGTCCCTTAGCATTTGTTTTTATTTCCCCCTTGGGGGTTCTAGTTCCCCTGGTGTTGGTTACCCCTGGCAGGTTGGTTCAGTTGGGGTTGGTTTTGATTTCCTTCTAGTCTTAGATTATTATTGTTTCAATTTTCTCCTTTCTTCCTGGAATTGTTTGACTGATGGGATGGATTAGCCGTATTCATCTATTCAAAATTTTGATACTGTTGAACGAGAGAGGGTTGAACAAAATTAACCCCAGCATGTGGTTGTCCATGTGAGGAAGGAATGGGCTGGGGGGGGCGCAGGGAAAGGAAATTACGGATTATTTTGTGGTAATGATCTGTAGGATGTGTAGGAAGGTGTGACACTTTCACTAGTGTTTAGGGTGTAAGCAGAGGTAGAGGGGGTACCAAAACTAGGTTGGGCTACGGGGTGTATTGTGGGTGCTGGCAGTGGTCCGTTGGTGGGTGGAGGAAAGGTTAAGGGGTATGGTTGTGGATAAGGGGGAGGATTGTAATAAAGGGGTCCGCCATATGCTGGTGGATATTGAGGTGTGCCATACATTGGTGGTTGTTGGGGATGTGAATTGTGGTGTGTAGTGGTACCAATCAATCCATCCGCTAAGTGAGACATCACAGGTTTGTTTCAGGGCATCAGGTAGGTCTGTATACAAGTACCCTGACTGTGAGTAAATGAGTTCAAACTGTTGGGCCTTACTAATGGCTTCTTCTTCAGACTGGGGGAAGGTGGTGGCTATGTCTTTCACAAGGAGGGAAATAAGTGATCCGAGGAACCAATTGAGACATTGTTGTGGAGTAGCTTCAGCTTTGCAGAGACTACGTCGCCGATGCCACTCGTGAATGTGATCAACAATGTGCATGGTGGAGGTTTGTTTAAATTTTGAGAGTAGTTCGAGGACATTGTCATGATGAATTGGTAGTTGAAACATGGTCAAGAAAGCTTTGGCCAAGGACTGAAAGGTCACATGGGATCCAAAATTTTCTTCTACATACCACTTGGCTGATGGGCCAGTGATTTTATGTTGAAATAACCTTAATCGAACGGAATTGTCCGTGATTTTTTTTGAAGAGCACCATAAGTGAAAGTTCATGATATGGTTGGAGGGATCGTCTCCCGAATTTCCTTCAAACTTGGGGATGTCTGAAGGTAGTTTGGTAGGCATTGTAGGCCATGTGGGGTTGTGCAATATAGGATCATTAGTGAGTTTAGTCAGATCTGATATGTTGAGGGAAGCCAAGTATGGCATATGAGGTGGTGGCAAAGGATTAGTTTTGACCATGGTGTGAGTGTTTTGCGTACCTGACCCTTGAGGGGGATGAGGTGGGTTTGTACTCCCCCCTTGAGAAGAAGTTGGCCCCCTTCTTTCGTGTAAAGGAGAGTGTGGGGATGTTGGATCTTGGGAAGTGGACCCAAGAAAAGTGGAACCAAGAAAATCTGATCCCAAGATAGTGGCACTGACAGGGGTGTGGGAAAGTACAACCGATGAGTTGGCAAGACTAGTAACTCCCCTGAGGATGGGAGGGAGATTTGGAAAGCGTATGGAATGACGGGGATTCTATGGTTCCCCTATGATGTCCGAATAGAAAAATGGATGTGTGCAAATGGTGATGAGAGAAATGAATGAACAAGAGACTTTGTATAACTTGGACCTCCACAATATGTCTCACAATCATATGTAATTACAAGAACAACATACATAAATCAATAAATAAAGAAGCATACATGTGGTTAGGTGGACTTTGTCCGTGTGGGAGAACAAAGAAAAAAAATGCTTGTGTCCTAAAAGACATAACATCCTTCCTCTCAAACAACACTGGGCCTTCCAATAGCACTCGACAGTGGGGTCTAAAGCCACCGGAAGAGGAACTAGTGATGGATGAAGTAATAATTTATAATGAGGGGTAGAGGGTTCATATCCGGAAAGAGTTGGGGATATTTCCCAATAGCCACACAAAATCCGATCAAGGTGCAATTGTAGCCCACAATCGCAACCTGGGTAGATGTCCTAAAATTTGGTCACTAGGTACCTCAATCAAATTGTGACATTTATATTTTCGGCCTAAGAAATGGGTCATGAGCTGGATCTCATCCAAGAGGTGGGTGCCTCAAGGGGGGACGCACAGAACAACCAGACCTTGGCCTTCAACCCTTCATGGGTATCTCCCTGCCTTATGGTGTAGGAACACTTGACTTGGAGGATTTAAAGTTCTCTATTTGACAACTTCTATTGTTTGAAGATGTGAGAACCAGATAACGGGGAGTTATTTGGATTCCTATCCCCAAAATCCTACCTAGACTAAAAAAATTATTTTGGCACCTCCTGTGGAGGAAAACTTAGTGAGTTTTTAGAAAAAGTTTAGATGTGGTTGTTTGAGAGATTGGGGGTGTGAGCCAATCTCGTTGAAATTAAGGGGGAGTGGATAGTTTCGTCAAGAAAAGGGTGGGGTGTTTTAGAATCCCTTTGGAGGAAACTTACTTCAACCTCCATGTTTTGAGATGAAAAACTATGTGAGTGAGTAGTGACTTTTGTGTGTGAACAAGTGAAAGTGTGCCAATATTTTTAATAAATTAGGTGTCACCTTGCTGCATGTGGACTTCGCTTGGTCCTTACAAGTCTTGATTACCTAATTAACTAAATGTCATTGGTACAACCTTGCAGAATTTTAAAGTCCCTAGGAAACTAGCATGTGGACATGTGGGTCCTTACTATTCCTTTAACTCCCTAATGTGATTTAATCTAAGAAATATTTGAAACTATCCTAGATTGTGCATATGTGGGCATGTATGGACCTGTTACAAAACCTCTAAACTTCCCTAGTGATTTAATCTAAGAAAGTAAAATTCAATCACTATACTATCTTTGTATCATGTGGGCATGTATGGGCCTGTTACAATCTTAAGATGTGTTTTAAAAAATAAAATAAGAGGAGTCCCGAGGGGGCTGTTGTCCTCTCCTAAATATTTTGTCTTTTTTAAGGGAGATGAAATTTTTCCTCAATCTCTTTCTGATTCTCAAGATCATTTTGGGGCACGAGAGAAGAGCATACTCAATGATTGATATCCAATTTATGGTCCCAATGCAAGTTTTATATGTGCTCTAAAGATGATTCCAACTTCTACTCATAGTTAAAGCAAGCCATCCATGTGGCAACATGAAAGAAAAAGAGGAAAAATTATGATTTTAACCCCCCAAGTGCCTATGTTTTGACTAATCCCTTTATATGGAGAGGGAATATAAGTGTGGTGCAGATTACAATGTGCATGGAATCAATTTTAAGAAGGCTATGGGCCTTCCACAGATCACAAAAAGCTTACAATGTGTGTTTTTCTGCACAGGTTCCCAGGTCTCAGAATAGACAGAGGCGTTGTGGGTGCCAATGCACGAGATGAAAGTGACTTATGGGTGTTGATGCATAGAAGGCGCTGAGCAATACAATGGTTTTGGCGCATGTGCGTTGAAGACGCCTCTATTGGTTAAAACATGCGTGCATTGTCTATTACATGGTTGTGAAGAAAATTTTGGATGAAATTCTCCTTGCTCAGCTTTGAACTTGGCTTATTGCAGGTCGTCTTGGGCCGGTTATGGTCCCTGAAAGTTAATTAAACAAAAAGAAGAGATAAAATAACCCAAATGGGGTAGGAAATTGATACCTTCCCCAGTGGATTTGCTAATCTTTTGCACCTCTTTTGTCACCTAAATGAGCAAAATAAGGGTGCTTACAAGCCCAGTTGGGTCAGCTAGGAAAGACAACAGTATAGGAAAGAGTTAGAAGTGTAAATCATAAAAGATAAGCAAAGAATTAAACTAAGAAGGATAAAATCAATTAAACTAGAGTGCATAAGGAAATTAGAACAAGAAATAAACAAGGTTGATGCCACTAATGTAAAGGATTGTATTAGTGGAAAGAAAAACACCAAAGAGAAAGGGAGACTTTGGGTCCCCTCTTCCTCCAAGGGAGGGCTCTTGGACCCCCAAATATTGATCTCTTCTTACAAATAAGGAAATAAAATGAAATGGTGAAGAGAATCCAAAGCACATTTAATCTAGAGGTGATATGAATGGCTAACTAAAATGATGCTAGCATGCTCATGATGAGGAAAGAGGATACTCCAAGAGAATATCAACAGCATGACAATGCAAATGAATTCTTTGAAAACATAGTGCACCCATGGATTCCTTTTATAGCATAGCTTTGAGGTATTATGCAACCAGTTCTTAGTGTGAATAAGGGGCCATTTAGGGCAACTTTAGGTCTTTGACTAACCCCCTAGTCTGATTCAGTCGATATTTGGATGTCAAATCGACTTGTAAGCTGAACCAGAAGTGGGTGGAAGGCCGACCAATATCATAAATGTATCGTTTTGAGGTGTGCGTGGCTTTTTGCATCCATAGTCGCACATCAGGTGCATGTGCACTTTTCCGACGTTAACTGACTGTCGCACGTGCATGCGCACCTTGTGTATTTATAGTGCATGCTGATTTTATTGTTGGTTGTATAGTTTTGGACCTTTTGGAGATGCATTTTTGGCCCATGAGTGAACTAATGAGTGTTTTGAAGATGTTGGATTTCTGTAACCATTTGTGGAGAAAATTCTGGTGATAACAACCCCTCTCTTAGTAATCCAATAACTTACAATCCTTGTTGGCCACCATTTCGCGAACCTGGTCTGGGATCCTATTTACAATGCTCTAAGTGCACCTTCAATAAACCTCTTCTCACAATCTACTTATCACTTCAATGGAAGTGAATGGATTGAATGGAAGAAAAGGGGTTGAAAAGGGAGTGTTGAGGCAATAACTCACAAAAGGTAGCAAATGCTTGGGCAAGGAAGGGAAGTGAAATTGGGCAGAGTTTCACTGTTCTTATGCTTAGTTGTGAAATGAGACCCCAAGACCTCCTTTTATATGAAAAAAGGATGGTTATTCGGTTGGGGGATGGGCTATAGCAGGTGAATTGGCTGGGAAACCTACAATAGCCTGTGAATTACACTGAATTCCTTACAACTTTTTAATTTTTGAAAATTTTGGAAGTATACATGGGTTGTGTATTATGCAACAAGCATATCTACGTGGGATATCTAGTGTGAATCAAGCATATGTATGCAGGTTGTAGTGGTGCAGGGCACATACTTGCTCTAAAAATTCATTTTTTAAGTAGCGCTTCTCATCAGTGGTTTGGAAAATTAAGCAAGTAAGAGGGCCAATGCCATGTATGCATGAGTAGGGAATTTTAGGGCTATAATAGTCCTTTATCATTAACTGTTTCTGATATATGGTGAAGTTCATAGTGATTCAAACCCTTTATACATAATTTATTGGTTCATATCCTATACCTTTTAAATTCATAACTCTATAATTGTAGATAACCAATTGAATCTTTGTCTATGCTCTTCCTTACATGATTTGAAAATAAGATTTATTTGACTATCATATCTACCACCATATGCATGTCATGTTCCCATTATTTTTCAATTGTTCTATTAGCCATTATTGGTTGTAACATCAAATGAACATAACTTTTTCTCTTCTTCTTGGTCTATTTTATTTACCGAACATGTTTATCATGTTGCACTCAATAACCAAGAGCATGCACAAATTTTCTTTGCAATCACTTTTTTTTGTGATGATTGTAGACAAATGCATTGCATGCATTCAATGCTAAGGAAAACAACAACCTTTTTTTTTAACAAGAACGATTATTTTTTAATTATAAAAGGAGGGATACAACAACACTGAAACAACCAAATGTTACAAAATTCCCTCTAGAAACATAGAGAGCTTCAACAATTTTTTTTTTATAATTTTTCACTTCATATGACATGTACTAGTTAATTTTTAGGACCATGTCCACCTCTACCTAAAGTTCTCCCCGCTTGTTGGATTCTGGCTCTTGTTCCACTATTCGGTGAACTTCATGAGATTCCTACAAGCCCATGGAAGGCACCAAATATTAGCATGGAATCTTCTCGATATTCCCTCCATGGATTTCTCGAATGAGTGAGTGAATTTTCTTCAAGTGGTGATCAACTTTCCTCAAAACTGTGGCAAGCTCTTTATCCCTTTTCAATTCATTTTCCTGCAACAATTTCTCCAATTGAGTGTTATTTTCCAATAGAGCTTCCAAATCATGTTGTTGTAGCTTCAATTTTCCTTTAAGACTCTCCATTTCAAAATTGGAATAATGACATGACGATTGACTATGGTGTCACATGAGGCTCTTGGTGCTAGAGGTATTTGATAGGTAGTGATGGGGTGAGGGCCAATACCAAATTTTCCAAAAGATGAGTCGACTACACTGAGATATTTTTCTATAAATAGAATCCAATTCACCAATGGTTGCTAAGTGCTAGTATGTGATTTTATATAACGATTCCACTACAGAGTTCATGTGTACCTGCACAACAATTTTATAAGAGACACTAATTGATTGCAGGACTGGCCATGGATCCAAGCCCAAATTCCATGTCCATAACTCCATTCAAGTGCACATGTTTTTTATATGACCTTGACAACATAGGGTGATTCCATACCCAGGTAAATTCCTGATGCACGAGCATATTTTCCACCTTAGAAACGTGCCAACATTCCAGCACATCAAAGCAAATTCAAGGAGGGGAGAGGTGCCAACCCTCATTTTTCCCTCAAATTTAAATTTTAAATGTAATTAAAAGAAAATTAAATGTTGTAAGGATTGAGTAGAGCCGAGTTGATGCCTTTGTACAAGAAATATATAGAAAGGCCTTTAATATGGTTTGAGTTGTACAGATTGTGAGCATCACCTCAGATCTAAGAAAGTAAATGTTCATTCAATGTAATTTTCCTTAGTAGTTAGGCATTTTAATTTTGATAGGATGTAACTAGTGTAGCTTGGAGGAAAAGGCTCGAGGAGCCCCTCTTTTGTAAAAATATTGAAAACAATTATTCATTATTCGTAGAGGAGAAGGAGGAGAGAAGAGCCGAGACTCTATTTCAGTCCAAGCCTACACCCATTGTAAACAAACATTCATATTAATACAAAAAGATAGTTGTTTTTCCTTCCTATGAGTTTTCTGCACATTTATATGTTTATGGAGGTTATCTATGTGTTATGAATATATGGTGTAGATGTGTGTGTAAGGTTTCCATCTGCAGGGATAGACATAATTCTATGTCGGTGAGTTTGTTGGATTATTTTTGGGTTCTTTAGGCTAAATGCAAGGAGTGCATGACAGAGTATTGGAAACTTTGTGAGCCAACACAAGGAGTGCATATATGAACTCTTTTGAGTTAGAGAAGAACATGCTAGGATGGAACACCAGAACATATACAGAATCAGGGAGGAACATCAAGGTTATTGAACACCTTGGAGGGGAAAGTCTGTGCAGGAGAAAGCATAGTCAGAGTTGTTGAATACTCTGAGAGCTCTGCCAGGTGAGCATTGAGCAGGTGTAAGAGTGCACAAGAGAACTATATTTCGAGTTCAGAGAAGAGATAAGTGTTAAGGAAAAGAGACCCCAAAGTTACTGAACACTCTGGAAATATGTGGAAGGGGAGATACTTCAGAGTATCTGAATACTCTGGAGGAAGGGCTCAATAAGGAGTGCTTTGAGCGAGTGCAAGGAGAGCACAGAACCAACACATTCTTAAGTGTTGGGCAAGTTTAAGGAAACACAGTTGTTGAAAACTATATAGGAGAGCTCTGCAAGTGTGCAGTGAGCAGATGCAGGATATGCATCAGTGAACCTGAAGGATTTTAGGGAGCAGGAGGAAGCCCTGTGCAAGGAGTGCACCAGGATAACACTTAGACAAAGTGTTGAAATTTTGAAGCCATCTGAAGGCTCAGTCAAGCACAAGGAGTGTGCTAGAGGTAAAGTATTTCAACTCTAAAAATATCGGGAGGGATAGTGCCTTTGCACACAAATTCTCATTAGAGAGGAGAAGAAGGCTGAGACACTTCAAGTTTTGAGCCACATACAAGATCAAGAGAGTTAGCGTAGGGTGCGTGCTAGAGACGAACTTGGTTCAAGTTTGAAAATCTCAGGAGAGTGAGCGTTAAGTGCTAGGAGGGCACCATAATTCCTTTGGAGGAAGCATAGGGTTGAGTTCCTTAGAAATCCGAGAAACTACAAGGCTCGGGAGAAGTAGTGCAATTTTGCACAGTGAGGGCACATGTGTGCACCGTAGATGAGGTCAAATTCTATTGGAAGATGCTCAGAAGGGATAGAACAAGGTGTGTGTCGATGGACCTATTCCAAGTCCCAAAGCTTGAGGAAAAACAAGTCAATACTCAAAGTAGTTGAGCTCGTAGGAGGATCCAAGGCCTCAACCTTGGACTATTATAATTCTTCCAATTCAGGAGAAATTATAATCTTAGTAGAGAGGAGCAACCGCAACTTTTATATCTATCGTCAGAGAAGATTTGGATCATTGGATTGAAGTCCAGACGAAAGGAGGAGCACTAAGGAGGAGACAGATCCTAGCTGTTAGATATGGGCATGAAGACTAAAAATCATTGGATTCAGAGGTAAGTGCATGAGACTTAAACCCTTGTAAAAGTGCACAAGAGAGTGGGATAGTCGAAGTATCGAAGTTCTGAATCTAGTCAAAACCGTCGATTGTCCAGAGGAATAGGTGGAGAAAGATCTGAGACTCTGAAGTAGAAGTAATATAGGAGTTCTTGGATAAGAAGAGTGTGAAATTGTCGAAGCTCTGAAGCCCAGAGCTAATCCTAGCCATCGATGTTGGGAAGGGACATGTGGAGTGAGATCTGAAACTCTGGAGGAACATCACTCTGGGAGATTTTAGATGAGGTGGTTGCAAAATCATCGAAGTCCTAGAGCTACGAAATGATTCTAAGTCATTGATATCAAGGAGGATATGTGCTAGCAAATAGGAGATTCTGGGAGGTAAAGTTCTGAAAGATTCACGTAGAGAAAAGAGAAGATTTCACAAAGTCATGAAGGATGAAGAGATCTGGATCATTGGATCTAGGAAGGACACACACCAAAGATCTGTGTACTCTCAGAGAAAATTACTCCAAAATAATTGGAGAGTGGAGGTGTGAGGACTCGCGAGGGCCGGAGTCCCGAAGTCATCCCAACCATTCATTGGGGAAGGATGCGTGGCAAAAGATCTACCACTTCGAAGAAAAGTTACTCTGGGAGAAAAACAAACTGGGTGGAGCCAGAATTTCCAAAGGGAGAAGCATCATAGTCCATGAAGGTCATGCATCATAATTGGATGGGTGTTAGCAGATTGTGAACTTTATAGACTTATCTCTCTTGAGGTCTTGTGGAGAGGTGGTTCAAAATTTTCTGATGCACGAGAGCCCGAAGTTACTGTGGACCGTTGATCCCAAAGGAGAGCATGGACCATTGATATGTGAGGGGACGCATGGAGGACAACAATTCACTCCATTGGAAATCCGCTTCGGAGGAATTGGCGACAGGAGAAGTGAAAACACCTGGATCATGAAGATCTGAACTACCCTTTGAATAGGCGCCTAGTCATATCTTGCGGTCACATGTAGTTGCCACTGGAGAAAAGGGGATAAGGCCTGAGATTCAAGATTGAAGGCACAGGAAGCTAGAGAAAGCGCCCGAGGGGTTCAAGTTAGCACAAACCTTCACCAAGTGGAGGAAAAAGGGCCCGAAATCATCAGGTATCAGCAGAGTTTTCCCATAGTTTGTCCCGAGGTCTCTTGAGAGACTCTGTAGGTGTTTAGAGGCCCTCATTCACTATTTTCAGCACGGGGAATAAATTTGAGGCATGTGGATAAGGTTTTGTGGTTCCAACAAGGACTTGAAGAGATGATCTAGCTCATAAATTTGAATATCCTTGACTGGGAGGTCGCACAACTCCGACGAGAGAAGGGGGGGTTGCATCAAGTGGTATCAGAGCCACAAAATTGATTTTTGTAGGTAATAAGAGGTAGTCTGATAAGATAAAGTAGTATCAGAGGTTTGATTTCTCATGTAGATAGCAGGTGAAAGAGGAGACAAGGTATTGATGCTCTGTGTGTGATTGCTTTCAAGTGTGTAGCAATCAAGTAGACAACCATGTGGGTTGTAGAAGAAGATGGAGACACTCTTAGTTGCATAGTAGAGAACAGACAACCAGGAGGGCTGAATTCAGAGAAAGGAAATGGCTACTCAAGGCCATATGTGTGGTCAAGGAAAGGACCACTGGAAGAAAATCAAGGCAGAGATGGACAAATATATCAAAGAGATCAGATTAGAAATGGACAGGTTGATGCTAAAGATGCCACAAGACTCACAGGTATGTTGGCGGTATGAGTGGCCTCTGAAGCAGAGGGATAAATGGTATATTCATAATTTTTTGGACAGAAGAAAGCAACAATAGTTGAGGAGGTGGCTGAGGGAAGTTGAAACCCTCAGTGACACAAAGGAGACGGTTTTCATCTATGAACCGAAAGTTGGATAAAACCTTAGTGATGAGGAGAAGAGATAAAGAAGAGATCTCATAGACTGCATGGAGGGCAGCAATGAGCTATCAGATTTCCATATGAGAAATGATATGAGATCAATGGAGGATATCATGAAATTCTAAGAGGGAAGTGATTAAAATTTAGATTGTCAGGTGGGAAATGAGAAGAGATCGGTTGATCTCATAGACTTCCAGGAGGGCAGAAGTGAAATCCCATATTTCTAGGTGGGAAAGGGAGAGGAGAGGAGACTATCTAAAAGTCTCATGAACTCAATTGAGATTTCATATCGGAAAGGAGTGCTGACAGAGGAGGATCATAGGTGTGTTCTGATCATTGGGGGAATTCAGATATTCCTGCCAAGTGGCCTAGTTGAGGCCAGAGCGTGTGTTGCATATGTAACAATAGAAGGACAACCAATGCATACTGTCATAGAGGAGGAGAAGGAGAATATACTAAAGTCTTCCTTAGTAGCAGAAGAAGAGAATGTAGTTAATATGCTCACTCCATGGGATATGGAGTTTAAGTTGTTGGAGGATTGGTTGGACAATCCAGAACTAGAGAAGGATTTTCAGGATGCAGTCATGCAAAGAGAAGTTGAATGCCAACATGAGAAGCAACTGGAGGAAGCTGGATTTGCACCGACATGATAACTGGAAAAATCTAATCTGTCAGAGGAGACAGCTGGGCAACAACTCAATGAGGAGGTTGCAGAACTTAAGTCTGCAGTGGAGTGGCAAGTTGATGCCACAAGAGATGAAGTCAGCTGTGAGATTAGATTGATCTTCCCATTGAGGTGTGTGATGAGAAGAAGGTGCAACAGAGAAGGATGAAAAACAAGATCCAACCAACAGAATAAATGGAGGAGGTAGTACAGGATATAAGAGAGTTGATGTTGAGGTCAACATAAGAAGTTATCAGCAAGAGGAAGCTAAGCAGAAAAAAGCCTATAGTAGTAGCAGGGAAGCAAAAACAACATCATATCAGAGGAGCAGGTGGACATCTCCAAAGGAGAGTTTGGGATCCAAAGGGATTTCAACAGCAGAGCACAGGATCTCATGAGCATGAGCTCATGATTTTCCTGGCAGTGGAGTATGATGCAGGAGCATATTTTCCACCTCAGCAACATGCCATCATTCTAGCACATCAAAGTGCATTCAAGGAGGGGAGAGACGCTAGCCCTCTCATTTTTCCCTCAAATTTAAATTTTGAATGTAATTAAAAGAAAATTAAATGATGTAAGGATTGAGTAGAGCCGAGTTGATTCCTTTGTACAAGAAGCATATAGAAAGGCCTTTAATATGGTCTGAGTTGTATAGATCATGAGCATCACCTCAGATCTGAGAAATTAAATTTTCATTCAATGTAATATGCCTTAGTAGATAAGCGTTTTAATTGTGATAGGATGTCACTAGTGTAGCTTAGAGGGAAAGGCTCGAGGAGCCCCTCTTTTGTAAAAATATTGAAAACAATTATTCATTATTCGTAGAGGAGGAGGAGAGAAGAGTCCAGACTCTGTTTATGTCCGAGACTACACCTATTGTAAACATGCATTCATATTAATACAAAAAGACAACAATTTTTCTTGCATATGAGTTTTATGTGCATTTATATGTTTATGAATGTTATCTGTGTGTTATGACTAGCAACAACCACTTTATAAAAGTGGTTGATATACGCCGATCGACGTCATTTTCCACCTTTTAAA
>ML817587.1:3720-60918 GCA_009831015.1 Picea engelmannii
TTAATCCCTAAATAGTGGCACATTACCCCTTAATTGGGGCATATTACATTAGTAATGTTATTTTATTTATGTCTGCTTGGGTCCATTAGTTGTAATTGTACCTCCTAGTCTCCTATATATACCAAGGAGACCTTTTCATTTGGAATCATCTTGTATTTGGAAATTTATGTGGTGTATAAAGAGGTTTCCCCTAGAATAGGTTTAATATATGAAATTCTCTCTTTTTCAAGGCGTTGAGTACTTATTCTGAGGTTTTTTAATGCTATTTTGATATTTGGTTCTTAAAATTTGGTATCAGAGCTCAAGGTCTCGGGGTTTCACTGCTTCATTTGAGACACCTTGGAATTTTCACTATAACTTGTTTTCTATGTTTCATAAGGAAACACTTAGAGTTTATTATTAGAGGGATCAAGGTACACGGGGTTAAAATTTTAGCTCCTGAGGCCATATACTTTCATAGATATAGCCTATATAATATAGGGTTCTGGAATCATCTTGAATTTTGTCATCGCATAATTTTTTCTATAAAATTTCTTCTGTGAAATTTTCGACCCTAAAACCTAGAGACTATTCATAGAAATTATAAAGGTAACTGTGATGAAAATTTTTGCTTCTGGGTCATCCTATGTTTGTAGATACACCTTGTGTAAGATAGGGTATATGACTAGTCATATTAATGAGTCTCAAACATGTGTTCCGGGTAAAGAAAGATATCTTCTTCAATGAGTATCCAAATTAAGTGAGACCAATTGCATTGGATAGTGGGCAGTATTTAGTATTTTTGGTGCAAGTTTCATAATCAAATATTAGATATTGTGCTCTTGGAATGCTTTACAAGTACGCTCTCCTAGAAGGGACAAAAATTAGCATGGTGTGGGGAAGTTACCATAACTTCCACTTGGTACATCCAATTTTGATCATACCCATGGCATTGCAGAGAAGACGTATCAGAGAACTACAAAACAAAATTTTTAGACCCAAAAGGGCCTAAATTTTGGAGATACAGAAGAAGAAATATCTTCTAGCAGAACCACCTCGAAATCAAGGTTTAAAAGTGCTACTTGGCCAAAATGCCACCAAAAAAGAGAACTTCTACACCAAATAAGCCTCCAGACAGTCCTACTTGGACTCTTGATGAAGGTGAAGAAATGCACAGGGACATAAATGATTTACAAACGAAGATAGTAACTAAATATCAACTACAAGGGATGATGGATTCAACTGAATCTAAGTTGGAGGCAATAATGGATACTGAGATGGCCGGTTTAAAAAGGGAGATCATGGAAGGATTGAAAAATTTCCTAATAGAGAGGCCACTTGAAAGTGAAAATGTATCCCATGAAATTCATGATGAGGATACAAGGAAGATGAATCAAGACTGGAGAAACTCCAACTTTGGGTTGAATACCAACAACTTTCCTAAGATAGATATGAGGAAGTTTGACGGCAAGGATCCAATCACATGGATACTTCAGATGGAGCAGTTCTTTGATCTACATGATGTGCTACATACACAAAATGTATGAATTGCTTCTTTATATTTAGAACCCAATCAATTTGTCTGGTATTTATGGATTTATTCTCTCAAATCATTTGTCACTTGGACAATTTTCATGAAAGAAATGATAGCACACTATGATGATACAAGGAACAATACCTTCTTTAGCCAATTGATAAATATCAAGAAAAAGGGTTTAGTTGTAGAGCATATTGAGAACTTCCAAAGATTGAATATAAAGGTAATGGATATTCCATATGAGCACATGATTGATGTATTCATAGGAACTTTAAAGGATAACATTCAACATGAGGTTCTCCTTTGGGAACCCAAATCATTGGACAATGTGTTGGGGTCCTATAATCATAGGTAACTCAATTTTACGGCTACTTATTTGGCATATAGGGGCTCCTGCAGTGCAAGATATTACCCATATCTATGAGTATTATTCACAACTGACCAATAATTCTCATGATTTGAATAGTCCACTTAGCACTCATTGCATCGGGTGACGCTCACAGGGGTGAAGAAGTGGGATTGAAACCAACAAAATGAATCGCATAGAATCAATCATCACTTCCAAGGCTTGCACCCTGTAACTAGGACTTCCCAGGTGGTCACCCATCCCAAGATTCCTCTGGCTCAAGCGTGCTTAACTATGGAGTTTTCCCCACATTCAAGCCCACTTAGCTTGCTACCTGTTGGCAGCAATAATATAATTTCTATTGTTTATAAGCTGCCTACATAGGGTCTCTAAATTTTCATTACTCATCATGAGAATTGTCACTAAACAACACTTGTCACTTCTCGCTTTTTACATATCTTCTTTTTGATTTTTTGTTTTCATGACTGTAAGCATGAAAACTCGCAATTGGAATTGACATTTTGTTTCGATTTTTTATTAAAGGAAAGCAGCTCATGTGGTTTATTATAGAATTGTCATATTTTTGCTATGAACATGATTTTTCTCCTTGTTTATGACCCCTTGGTTCTAAACATGCCTTGGTTGCATAAGTGAAAGACCTCCATTCATTAATATTCGATTGATTTTGATGGATTTTTGATTCATGAAACTTTGAATTATTCAATTTTTATTCGATGCACTTACCTTTGTAATCAAACTATGAATGCGTGTATTGTGGTTTTTGAAGTTCTTTGATCCTAGTATGTACCCAATGCCAAGGTGGAATATGAAGTACAACATGCCATTACTCTTCTACATGGTCTTGGGCTTCATGAAGTCGCTCACACACTTAGTGATTAACACCCTGCCCGTTGTTTCAATTATCACAACAAGTATTGGTAAGGCTCGGGGTTATGGCTCTGTGGCTTTCTTCCAAATCCTACCTGTGTATTCTCTGTTAATTACCAGTTTATTAAACATGGCTCCAGTGGTAAGGGTTGAGCCGAATAGCACCCAAACACTACTATCGTATGATAACTCCAGAGACGATTTAGAAAAGAACGGTTGGCATTTGTTCATCGAAAAATTTAAGGGTTTCAATCTTTGAGTCTTCCAAGAGTTTGCCTTGACCTTCGATGGCTGCAAGGAAAATATAGGTGATGTGCAACTAGAAATAACATAAGAGTTCTTAAGCCAAGCCACGGGTTTTCTAGCTGTCGGGCAAAAATGGTTCAAGAATGCAAAAGTTGAAGAGGTCCCCTAGACTTTGATGTTCACCTCACGAAAAATTACTAGTTGCGATCGAGGTATGTCCGTATGTTGGCAGCCAACTCACTTTTTCCTATCGTCTTATAAGTTGCCTACACTAATGTTTTACAAACATCATTTTTTTTCATCGCAATTTTCAATAAACGACATTTTCATTTTTTGTGACATTTGCACATTTGTCTTCGTTAAGTTTTCACGACTATAAGCGTGAAAACTTCTCCTTTCGAAGTCGTATTTCGATCATTATCTGAACTGTCAATATCTCTTTTGTCATTATGCCTATTGCGCTTACCTTTTATTGATCATTATACAACTGGCAAGATCCTCTAATTGGTTTTCATACTTCGATTGATTGTATAACTTGGTTTTATTGAGTTTGTAAGGCATTTAGCATTTGGATTTGCACTTTATATGACTTGCCTGATCATTGATTCTATGAAAATGCATAGGGGTTATGATTAAATTTTTATATATATATGTCCTTTGATATAATCCTTATGTTGATCTTTTCATAACTTTTGGCTTGTTGACTATATGAATATCGTTTGGCATCTTGGTTAAACTTTTCATTATATGAGCTGATACATTGGCACATAATTGATTTTGGTTTTGATTTATAAGTCAGGTGTTTAAACACTATGGCATAACGTTTGCACGCAATGGTATACACATTTGATTTCATTAGTTGGGCACATGACTCGATGGTTGAACTACTATTATGGATTGAACAACTATGTAAATCGGTGGTTGTACTTGGATAACGAATATTTTTCATGGCAGACTCCACCACCTTCGCATGCTTGCATTTATGCCTATCCCTTTTGCTCATTCATTTCTATTAGCTCGGGTAGCTTGGATCCTGTGTGTGTTGGTGATCCAAACCCTTCGCTTACCATGCATTCAGCTCCATGGCACCAGTCGTGTGAGTCGAGCACAATGGCAACCAAGCCTTGTTAATGTTTGACAATACCCGCACAGACCTGGAGAAAAATGGGTGGCTCTCCTTTATACAATGATTTGAGGGTTTTAACCTTTGTGTAGCATGACAGATTGTCGTAACCTTCAATGGTTGTCGAGCCAAGGTGGGAGACATACAGTTAGAGATCGATGAGAAGTTTCTCAGCTCTGCTACAAGGTTACCTGCCTCGGGACAACGTTGGTTTAAGAATTGCAAGGTCGAGGAAGTGCCATGGACATTTTTGTTTCTATCGTGCAAAGTCACCTCTTGTGACAGAGGTATGCCCATATCTTTGCTCAAACCACGTTGGCACAACTTATTAATGCTAGTCAAGCAGTTCATGACCTGTGAAGGTCGATACGGACTTGTGTTTCTCTACCACCTGCGTTTGCTGATGATTTTTATAGGGTATCCTTTAAACATGCCTTTCTACTTTCATCGTAGCCTGTATAAAATGTCGAAAAATTTTAAGAGGCAGAAGGCTGACAGCAGCCTGTTCCACCATGGGCTTATTAAGCTCATCGTTGTTTATCATTTGAGTTTGCATGGTGATAGTTGGAGGGCTTTCACCACCCGTAATGGCTTTGAGGACACAGACCCTATACAGGTTGACAAACCTGTGGTAATTGAAACCAAGGATGAGCCGCCTGTACCCTTACATCTCCTACTACCTAAACCCTCAGCCTACCCTCCTATTGACTTACACGACGCTATAAATGAGAAGTCCGAGGCTATTAAGAAGCCTACGAGCAAAAATCCCAAGGCAAACCTTACTGCTAATGTCAAAGGGAAAAGGAATGCCCAGCTCATTTCGAGAATGGCCAGAAACAAACCGAAACCCTCTGCCGAGTCCAACCCTGTCATCCTAAGTGAGGACTCCGACTCTGATGTGGAACGATTCTTAGCCAGCGAGTACCCTTACTCGCAAGGTTTGTGCCTAGAGCCACCTTACGATTTCATAACAAATATTCCCCCCTACCTAAGAAACGACCCTAGCTACCCTGGTATTAAGTTGCCTAACAAAACCCCCAGCCACATGTCCAAACCCTCGCCTGCTCTTTCAAAACCCACACAGTCTTCCTATAGCCAATGCGACTTATGGTTGGAACGTTATTACATTGATGTTCACATACTCCAATCAAAAATCCAGTCGCTGGAAAGCCAAGTTGCATTATTGATCAATCAAAAAGACCAACTCACAGGAACTGACAAGAAACAGAAGACAACAGGCTCGATCCTTTTCAAAAATGTTGAATCGGCTACGGCAGTTATCAACTCCAAATTGGCATGATCAAGCTGTCTCGTCACCATACAGGTATGGATTTTAATATCATTTTAGTTATGTGAGTGAATAGGTTGATTTGAATTATGTTTTCGAATGGATTTGTTTGCATTTTGAAATAACTCTGTTATAATGTGTGCATCCTATATATAGTTTTGCTTTTAATAAAAAGGAATTTCGATTTGATATATGATTTGGTCATTCCCAAAATAGCTATCGATAGATTTTTGTTGGATTTGAGTGGTCTTCGGTTGGATTTGATTTGGTTATCTTCCTGATGGAGCTAACGAAATTCTTGGTTCGTGTTCAGTTCGATTCATTTTGTGTCCACTCCCAACAGGAAGTTTTTCACGCTCAATTTAGAATACGATTCATCTGGATTTGATTTCGTTATGATCCATATGCTATGATTGGTAAATGATCTTATTGTTACAATATGTTGTGTCATGTAATCTTCTATGAACAAGAATGAAATTCTGTTTGGTTTCAATTTAAAAAGAACGACTCTGTTTTTATAAAAACAATATGCTCGTTTAAGCCTGTGCATGCACGCCCGAATCATGGAACGATTTTGATTTGTATTGACTGTGTTAAAACCTTTTCTGTTCGATTCCCTCTTATTATTGAGTTGGAAAGATTATTTGATGAGTTGGATTCCGATTGTAATTGATGCTCTATTTAAATTTATAAAATGAATTGGTCAAACCCGGTTATAATTCGTCTGATTGGAACGATTTTGGTAAAGGAAAATCTATCTTGTTTGCTCACTGTGCAATGATAAACGATTGATATCTATAACAAACTCTGTTTGATTGATCCTGTTATTATTTTTTTTGTGGACAGTTACGAGTCAGTTATGGTTTGAATTCACTCACAGTCTAAATCGTTTGTTATACAGTTATCATGATTTGAAATTAATCCTGTTCGATTCGATTATTTCTCTTGTTGATAAGACAAGTACAACGAAGTGTTTGCGATTTGTTTTGACTTCAATTGAATATCAAAATGGTTTTACAACTGGTGGATTCGATTTGTTGAGAAACGATTATAGTGTTGTTCCATATGATTTTGTTCACACAACTTATGATAATAATCGAAACAGAGTATTCCTATCTCTGTATTCGGTTGAATGACGTGGATCTTGTTTGATCTCGAATGGTATAATAATTTCAAACTAAATGATTCATTTTCAGATAGTTCTTGGATGATGATTAAATTTAATTCTTTAAAAAGATTTGAATTAATCTCAATGCTGATTCTGTATCTTATTTAGACTAGCTACAGAATCACATGATTATGTAGCTAGTCTATAGAATTAGGTTTTTATTGTTTTGTTAATAAAATATCTCTCTAACTTGTCTATTTCTGACCTGTTTCAGGTAAATCTGAATTGCATGAGACATGTTGGGCAGTTCAAGAGATATTTGGTTGTTTTAGTTTCATTGTAGTTGCTTAGTTTAGTTAAAAATGGGAATATCTTCCCAGATTTATGTAAACAGTGTGATAACTTCCACAGGGAGGTTTTACCCTATGGAAAAACTTATAAATACTTATTATTTTTGTAATAAGGATCATCCTTGGTTGTGGGAGAACCAGGATAATGGATATCTAATAGAAACTTAGACAAAAATTGATGTTCTGCTACAGCTTTAGCTTTCATAATATCAATCTTTTGTTTCATGTTTATGTTATCAATTTGCATTTGATTAATGACTACTTTAGCTATCTTAGTCTTTTGAAAATGATATGAATTAATTAATATGATCCATATCTGATTTCTTCTAGTATTTAAAAAACATAGCAATTACTTGATTCAGTTTATGAATGACAGATTTCTCTTCTTCATCAATTGGATTATTCTGTATAAGTCTTTGCATAACAAGTTTACCTAATTGTGGAGATTTATAAATCATATAATTGTTGTGAATTTTATGTCTTGTTTGTCCTGTAAACAAACTTAAAGAGCATTGCAGCTCGTTTACGAGAAGCTTCTGGATTATTCGGTGCGAGTTTCCTTCCTCCGATCTGCTAGCATAGTCATCATACACAGGGCAAATCTGGAGCGTTTCTCCAGGTTAGTTTACGATTATTTTTGTTAATTTGATTAGACATATTTGTAGTTTAGATTAGTGTTTTAGTTAGCTTTCTGTTTCATTTCTTGTTCATAAAATTATAAAAATCAAAAATATCTCTCGCTGTCTTAGGGTAGAATGCAAATAAGTTTTGCAGGTTTTAATTAAATCTGTAAATTGTCAATATTGTACATTTTGTGAATGAGTTATATTGCAGTTAGTAGTTAGATAGTTAATTAGAGTTAGTATAGTAGTAATTAGTAGATTATATATATAGAATAGTTAGATTAGTTTAGTTTTCTTTAATAATTAGTTTTAGTTTAGTTTGTTTAGTAGTTAGTTTTAATTAGATTAGTTTATTAGTTAGTTTTATTGTTAGTTAGTTTAGTTTGTTTTATTTTTAGTTAGATTAGTTTTCTTTTGTTTTCTTAGGACCTTAGATCGGCTAATGGAGCTGCTAAACCCGTCAGGGTGATTCATTCCAAACGGCTTGGGTTATTAGACAACCTCGGACCGGTTCCACTCTCTCAGTTGACAGACGGTCGATTTCGCCCATCAACAAATGGTGCTAGAAGGAGGGCATGAGGTGGTCGCAAAACTCCTCCCCCCCCTAATCGCTCATCTATAGTGACTAGAAGCCATTCACATGATAATATTCCCCTTCAAACAGCAACTACTTCAACTGACGATCCACAGATCACAATTGAGCCAGCAACCCCTAATCCTACAGGTGGTGACATACAAGAGATTGTCCATCAATCTCTTATTAAAACACATAGTACCTTAGCTCACCTTAGGCAACCAAACTGTCCATGGGGTCAACCTTTAGACTTCTCTGATATCAGAGAACAATTAGGAGATACTAACCTCACTGTGAATCCTACAGATCTAATTTTAAATCCTGCTGCAGGAGGATCTGGGATACCTCCTTCACCACCTCCATCATCTCCTTCCTCTTCTGGAGGAGATTCTTCGTCAGACGAAGGCAATTCACCTTCTCAGCCTTCCACACCCACTACCCCAATGGCAAATCAGAACAACCCTGCTAGACCCTGGCTTGATCAGGATGTTGTAGCTGTACCTGGAGCCCAGCACCCTTTACCTAAACACCTGGAGAAATGGCTTCCAAAGTTCGACCCTGACTCAAAACAGATAGCTGAAGATCATATCAAAAAAATTATGTTAGCCATAAGACTCCGCAATGTTGAACATGAAGATGTTGTCTGTAGGTTGTTCCCGTATACTTTCGAGGGTAATGCATCCACATGGTACTTTGCCCAGCAACCCCATACCATCGTGTCTTGGGAAAATTTTGAGTCATGCTTTTTGGAAAAGTTAGGAGACGGTAAGCCTCCAGAAGTCTTAGTCATGAATCTTTCTAGCCTCAAAATGAACCCAAAAGAAAAATTTAAAGACTTTAATCAAATATTCTTAACACTCAAAAACCGAATTCCTGCGGATTCCATGCATGTTGAGAGTCTTATAATAGCTTACTACACTAAAGCTTTGCATCAAAGCATAGCTATTTGGGTTAAACGATCCAAGAAAGCCACATTGTTAGAGGCCTTCGAGGAGGCCAGCCAGATTGCAAAGGATATACTTAGTCTTAAAGACTCTTCTAACAACGAAACTAAGACTAGCTCTTCTTCCAAAAAGAAGATTGAAATTCTCCCCAAACCTACTCAAAGTAAAACACAACCTGAAAAATCTGATTTGGAAAACTTAACTAAAGTTGTTCAAAAACTGTCGAATCAAGTTATAGACTTAAAAAGGTCGACTGAAGAATCTTCCTCGAGCAAAGGACCCTACAAACCCCCTTTCCGAAATCCTTTTCCTACCAACCGACCTAATCCAACTCCCAAAGGATTAAATCTAGAAAGTTTGCAATGTGCCCTTCAAACAATTCTAGAAGCCCAAGATAACTTGATACCCCCTGAGATCCCTCGGGAGGTAGTTGAACAAGAAACAATTCAAGAAGAAGAGTCTTCTCCAAACATCTTTGGACACTTCTCGAATAGAATTTTTCAAGCTAACTTCAAGACCGTTCACCCTTATAATACTAGGAGTAAGACAACAAACAAACCTTCTGCCGAAAACACTACAACTTCGCCTCCAAAGCAATCTAAATCAGTTGAGACTAAACAGAGTAATGTGAACCCCAACTTAGATTATGATGTTGTTGAAGATCTTAAAAAGTTAAGGGCCAACATTTCTATTTATGAGTTATTGAAGTTTCCATTTCTGCTTCAAAAAATGTTGCAAAATATTTCAGAAAAAATGGTAATTCAAGTGGTAACAAGGTTGTGCAAAGCAAAGTTCCGCAGAAGACTTCCACTAAAAATAATCCTGATCCTCAAGATAAAGGAAGCCTTCCTGTAAGTAGTGTAAATAATGTAAATAATGTAGATAAAGTAGCTTTAGAAACTGCGAGTAAAAAGCCACAAGCTACTACTCTTAGCACTCGCAAAAATGTACCTCCTTTCTTGTTAACTTTCGAAATTTTCAACAGAAACGTGCATAATTGTATGGTGGACTCAGGAGCGTCATCCAATGTGATGCCTTGGTCTGTCTGCCAAAAGATTAACGCTGAAGTGGAACCATCTACTTTAAAAATCATACAACTTGATCAGGCAAATGTTAAAGTTATAGGCGAACTAAAAAATGTATTGATTAGATTATCGTCTAACCCCAAGGTTCATCAATTTATTGATATAATTGTTGTGGATATTCCAAAAGTGTATGGTCTATTTTTAAGTAGGGACTGGTCGGAGCAGCTACATAGTTACTTCGCGACGGACTGGTCTCACTTATGGCTTCTAGAGAATGGCAAGCCTAATAAGATTAGGGTGAATCGTGAGCGCTACCTTAAGTTCAGGGTCATAGATTTAAACGATCCCAACGAACCATATGCACCTTCTGCTGATTCACCCGAAGTCCAAGGGATGGACACATTCTTTGGCAATTTCATGGCTGAGGCTTCACCTATCATCAATCCAGAACAACAGTCTGATATCGTAGCATATATGCAACCAATAGCTTTTATACAACAGTCCCATGTGCCTGATGGAAATCAAATTTGGTCCCTATATTTTGACAGTTCTAATTCTAAAGAAGGAGCTGGTGCAGGCTGCATCATTATCGATCCGACAGGTAACAAGACATTAATGGCTTGTAGACTAGAATTTGAATGTACTAATAATACTGCAGAATATAAGGCTTTACTGCAAGGTCTCAAAAAAGCTCTGGATATGAACATTCAAAACCTGGTTGTATTTGGTGACTATGAAATAGTGGTTAGACAGGTAAGAGATTCTATACATTGTCTTTCCCCGCATCTCAAAAGTTACCAGTCTGAGGTATGGAGTCTAATGAATAAATTTTCTGCTTTCAATCTAAATTCCATTCCTAGACTAAATAATACTGAAGCAAATCTATTAGCTAATGTAGCTTATAAACTTCTTCCTGCAGAAGGCTTGTCACCAGACGCATTCTCTGTTGAGTTGTTGTTTTGACCATCTGTTCCTGACAATATCACAAACTGGAGAGTATTTTACGATGATCAGCAGATCATTAACATTTTGCACATGGAAGAAACCTTTCAAGGCACGGTGATAGATGAACGCATGCACGACGACAATTTGCACAATTTTACGGTAATACCTGATCCGAAATCTCTTGAAGCACTATCGGACATGGTAAATTCCATACCCAAATGCATAGTTAGATTAGAGAAGTTTTATAATTTTGAAGATAAATTTAAAAATATGGTCAATTGTAAAACCAATAGTTCCTCATTGTCTTATGAAAAAGTGAACTTAGGAACTAGTGAAAATCCTCAGTGCATTAACCTAGGCATGGGATGTTCTAGACAAGAAAAAGTTGCATTTGTTAAATTATTTAAAGAATTTAAGGATGTCTTTGCATGGACGTATGATGATCTTAAAACCTTCGACCCTAATATCATACAGCATGTCATCCCGATGAAGTCCCAAACCTTACCCTTCCAACAAAAACTGAGGAAGATGCACCCTAAACTTGAACCGACCATTCAAAAAGAATTGAATAAACTCCTAAGTGCTAAAATAATTTTTCCTGTTAGGCACACTCAATGGGTTTCCAACCTTGTCCCAGTGTGGAAGAAAAATGGAGAAATCCGACTCTGTGTCGATTTCCAAAACCTCAATAGAGCGTCTGATAAAGACAGTTATCCTGTCCCACCCTTGGAACGGATCCTTCAACAGGTATATGGTTCCGAGAGGCTATCTTTGTTAGATGGTTTCTCTGGATACAACCAAGTCTTGATGTCTCCACCAGACCAACTCAAAACTACCTTCCGTACTCCGTGGGGCACTTATGCTTATCGTAAAATGCCCTTTGGATTGATTAATGCTGGTGCTACCTTTCAGAGAGCAATGGGCATTTCTTTTCGAGGCTTAATCAATCACTCTGTCGTAGTTTACTTGGATGATGTGACTGTTTATTCTAAAAACAAAGACGATCATCTAGCTCACTTACGAGATGTTCTGCTACGATGTCGTAAATATGACATCTCCTTGAACCCCAAAAAGTCCATCTTTGCAGTAGAATAGGGTAAACTCTTAGATTTCATTGTTTCTAATGAAGGAATGATTATTGACCACGAGAGGACTCAGGCCATCACTAAACTTCCCCCTCCTACATCCAAAAAATCCATCCAGTCTTTCTTAGGCCAGATTAACTTCGTGAGAAGATTCGTCCCCAGTTTCTCCGAAATGGTCAGGCTTCTACAGAACCTAATTAAGAAAGACACCCAATATCACTGGGGACCCACAGAAAATCAAGCTTTCAATGCCATAAAGAAGGCCATAATAGACGCTCTGTCTCTCATGAGCCCTGACTTCTCTCAAGATTTTACACTCTATACTTTTGCCTTTGATCGTTCCTATGTCACCGTCCTAACTCAAAAGAATTCTGAGAACCACGAAGTACCCATCGCCTTTATGAGCTCTGATTTCAAAGGTGCTGAACTTAACTATCCAGTGGTTGATCGGAAAGCCTACGTTGTTTTCAAAGCAGTGAAGCATTTTCGGTCCTATCTTTTGAAGTCAAGGACGAAAGTCATTGTCCCCTACCCTACCGTAAGGAACTTGTTAGTACAGAAGGAGTTAGGAGAAAAGAGAACTAACTGGGTCACCTCCTTGCAGGAGTATGACTTAGAAATCACCTCAGCTCAGATTGTGAGAGGCCAAGGGTTGTGTAAGTTGGTTTTTGATTCGAAAACAGGACAACAAGAAGATAGTGATACGTCAAACCTAGGACAAAGCGATCAAAGTTTGATCTATTGCGCACAAAACCTTGTTAGTCCCTGGTATGGCGATATTAGGTTCTATCTTGAACATGGGTCAGCACCCCGTCACCTTGACCCCGCCAAGAGAAGAGCATTGAGGCTAAAATCTTCCTCCTTTCATTTGGTTAATGGTGTATTGTTTCGTCAGAATTTTGACGGTGTACTGATGCGCTGTCTTGAAAAGGACGAAGCAGAAAAAGTCTTGCTAGAGTTGCATGCAGGAGAAGCTGGTGGTCACTTCAGTGGTGACACCACTGCTCATAAGGTTTTAAGAGCTAGTTACTACTGGCCCATGCTTTTTAGGGATGCCCATGCCTTGTGTCGTAAATGTATCATCTGTCAGAAAGCATCAGGGCAGTTGCAAAAACCAACCTTTCCCTTGCAACCCGTTTTAGTAGATTCTCCTTTCCAACAATGGGGCCTTGATATCATAGGTCCAATTAACCCTCCGTCCTCACAACAACACAAGTATATTGTGACAGCCACAGATTACTTTACTCGATGGTCTAAAGCTGTTGCGTTACGAACTATTAACACCAGTAAGGTAATCGCCTTTCTAAACTCGGATATTATCACTCATTTCGGTATCCCTGACTGTCTAGTCTTTGACAACGCTTCATACTTTTCTTCTCTTGAGATGAGAGAGTTTGATTTGGAGAAAGGAATTAAGATGAAGTATTCTGCTAGTTACTACCCCCAGGGCAATGGATTAGCAGAATCAACAAACAAGAACTTGATCAAAATTATCAAGAGAACTGTGGTTGAAAGTCAAAAAAATTGGCACAATGCACTGCTGAACACACAGTGGGCTGATAGGGTAATGCCAAAAGCTGCTATAGGTAACTCCCCCTTTTTTCTCGTTTATGGCAGAGAAGCAATTCTGCCACCTCACATTCTTCTTCCTTCACTTCAGTTGTCACAAAAAGTCCAAGAAGAAGATTGTCCCCCTTTAGAAAACCAAATTAATGCTTTGATGAAGATGGAATAGGTAAGAGCTGAAGCTAAGCATAAGTTAGATAAACATCAACAACTGGTTAAAAGCTGGTTCAATTCTAATTCTGCTTCTGATAGGAATTTTGAAGTAGGCGATCTCGTCTTAAAATGGGACAAACCACACGAAGGAAAGGGTGAGCACTCTAAATTTCAAAACTTATGGCTTGGACCGTTTTTAATTGCTGAAAAGTTTGGTCCTAGTTCTTTTCAATTGCAGAATCTCGAAGGGCAGCTTGACACCTATCCGGTGAATGGCCAAGCCCTGAAAAGATACTTTGCTTGATAACTACCCTTGTATATTATGTATATATTTTATTTTTGTTTGTGTTTTAGTTTGCTTTCTATTTTTTGATTTTGATTTGAATTTATCAGTTTGTGTTTTTGGACATACACGTACCTGTACACTAAGATAAAAGAGATTTTCTTCGCTGAAATAACTTCTGAAAAATTTGTACAAACATCAATGATATATTGCTGAAATTGACATCTGTGTTGGAAAATTTTGTTGTTTGAAAGAATTTTACTGATTTCGATCTCTAAGCAAAGTTGGTCATGATCATCTATTATCTTTTTACGCTGTACCTTTTTCATAAAGGAATGACTCAGAGGATGTCTCCCTGTCTTAGGAAGTTGTTTTGTAAATAAAACATCTCTGGATTTAAATAAAGGAACAGTTCTAAAAATTCTGATGAGGTCTAAAAAAATATGTTAAAATATCAAGATTTTCAGTGTCACCCCGCTCAATTATATATCTATAAAAAAAAAAAAAAAAAATTATGAATAAGAGCTATGGGAAGTGCTTGTAAACCCACCAGGATACTAAACAGGTCTGCTGGCAACAGGTAAATGCATGCATGGTGCCAAGACAACTTCGTCGAGATACTGAAAAGGCCTGTTTGCAGCGAAGCAATGTCGGGTATATGAAATATTTAAAAAAAAGAAACCTCTTTAATGTCCTTTATTTTGATCCAGAACTTCTTGGTAGGATATAGATGTCAGAGTGGGTTAAATGGAAACCCTGTCGAGGCTATGGATGCCTGCTGGCAGCAGTGGCCATGCCAACAGTATTGGAGATTTTATCTTTAATATCATGACTTGCTAGTCTTAAGTTTGTTTTTCAGTTTTCATCTTTTGAAACACTACTGGAAAAGATGGTTAATGATGATGTTTGTACGATTTTCTGGTTGTTACTTTCGAGTTGAAATTATCTTTGCTGTCTTAATCTGAACTTGTTTTTTTTTTGACAGAGATAACTGCTTCTACCAGTGTGTCGCCATTGTTGGCAGCCAACTCACTTTTTCCTATCGTCTTATAAGCTGCCTACACTAATGTTCTACAAACATCATTTTTTTTCGTCGCAATTTTCAATAAACGACATTTTCATTTTTTGTGACATTTGCACATTTGTCTTCGTTAAGTTTTCATGACTATAAGCGTGAAAACTTCTCCTTTCGAAGTCGTATTTCGATCATTATCTGAACTGTCAATATCTCTTTTGTCATTATGCCTATTGCGCTTACCTTTTATTGATCATTATACAACTGGCAAGATCCTCTAATCGGTTCTCATACTTCGATTGATTGTATAACTTGGTTTTATTGAGTTTGTAAGGCATTTAGCATTTGGATTTGCACTTTATATGACTTGCCTGATCATTGATTCTATGAAAATGCATAGGGGTTATGATTAAATTTTTATATATATATGTTCTTTGATATAATCCTTATGTTAATCTTTTCATAACTTTTGGCTTGTCGACTATATGAATATCATTTGGCATCTTGGTTAAACTTTTCATTATATGAGCTGATACATTGGCGCATAATTGATTCTGGTTTTGATTTATAAGTCGGGTGTTTAAACACTATGGCATAACGTTTGCGCGCATTGGTATACACATTTGATTTCATTAGTTGGAGACATGACTCGATGGTTGAACTACTATTATGGATTGAACAACTATGTAAATCGGCGGTTGTACTTGGATGATGAATATTTTGCATGGCAGACTCCACCACCTTCGCATGCTTACATTTATGCCTATCCCTTTTGCTCGTTCATTTATGTTAGATCGGGTAGCTCGGCTCCTATGTGTGTTGGTGATCCAAACCCTTCGCTTACCATGCATTCGGCTCCATGGCACCAGTCATGCGAGTCGATCCCAACGGCAACCAAGCCCTGTTAATGTTTCACAATGCCCACAGAGACCTGGAGGAAAATGGGTGGATCCCCTTTATACAACGATTTGAGGGTTTTAACCTTTGTGTAGCATGACAGTTTATCGTAACCTTCGATGACTGTCGAGCCAAGGTGGGCGACATACAGTTAGAGATCGATGAGTAGTATATCAGCTCTGCTACAAGGTTACCTGCCTCAGGATAGCGTTGCTTTAAGAATTGCAAGGTCAAGGAAGTGCCATGGACATTGCTGTTTCTATCACGCAAAGTCACCTCTTGTGATAGAGGTATGCCCATATCTATGCTCAAACCAAGATGGCATGACTTATTAATGCTAGTCAAGCAGTTCGTGACCTGTGAAGGTCGATACGGACTTGTGTTCCTCTACCACCTGCATTTGCTGATGATTTTTATAGGGTATCCTTTAAACATGCCTTTCTACTTTCATTGTAGCCTGTATAAAATGTCGAAAAAGTTTAAGAGGTAGAAGGCTGAAAGTAGCCTGTTCAACCATGGGCTTATTAAGCTCATCATTGTTTATCATTTGAGTTTACATGGTGATAGTTGGAGGGCTTTCACCGCCCGTAATGGCTTTGAGGACACAGACCCTCTACAGGTTGATAAACCTGTGGTAATTGAAACCAAGGCTGAGCCACCTGTACCCTTACATCTCCTACTGCCTAAACCCTTGGCCTACCCTCCTATTGACTTACACGATGCTATAAATGAGAAGTCCAAGGATATTAAGAAGCCTACGAGAAAAAATTCCAAGGCAAACCTTACTGCTAATGTCAAAGGTAAAAGGAATGCCTGGCTCATTTTGAGAATGGCCAGAAACAAATCAAAACCCTCTGCCGAGTCCAACCCTATCATCCTAAGTGAGGACTCTGACTTTGATGTGGAACGATTCTTAGCTAGGGAGTACGCTTACTCGCAGGGTTTGTGCCTAGATCCACCTTACGATTTCGTAACAAATCTTCCCCCCTGCATAAGAAACGACCCTAGCTACCCTAGTATTAAGTTGCCTAATGAAACCCCCAGCCACAGGTCCAAACCCTTGCCTGCCCTTTCAAAACCCACACAGTCTTCCTGTAGCCAATGCGATTTATGGTTGGAACGTTATTACATTGATGTTCCCATACTCCAATCAAAAATCCAGTCGCTGGAAAGCCAAGTTGCATTATTGTTCAATCAAAAAGACCAACTCTAAGCAGCTGACAAGAAATAGAAGACAACAGGCTCGATCCTTTTCAAAAACGTTGAATCGACTACGACAGTTATCAACTCCAAATTGGCATGATCAAGCCGTCTCGTCACCATACAGGTATGGATTTTAATATCATTTTAGTTATGTGAGTGAATAGGTTGATTTGAATTCTATTTTCAAATGGCTCTGTTCGCATTTTGAAATGAATCTGTTATAATGTCTGCATCCTATATATAGTTTTGCTTTGAATAAAAAGAAATTTCGATTTGATATATGATTTGGTCATTCCCAGAATAGCTATCGATAGATTTTTGTTGGATTTGAGTGGTCTTCGTTTGGATTTGGTTTGGTTATCTTCCTGATGGAGTTAACGAAATTGTTGGTTTGTGTTCAGTTCAATTCATTTTGTGTCCACTCCCAACAGGAAGTTTTTCATGCTCAATTTATAATACGATTCGTCTGGATTTGATTTCGTTATGATCCATATGCTATGGTTGGTAAATGATTTTATTGTTATGATATGTTGTGTCATGTAATATTCTATGAATAGGAATGCAATTCTGTTCGGTTTCAATTTAAAAAGAACGACTCTGTTTTTATAAAAACAATATGCTCGTTTAAGCCTGTGCATGCACGCCCAAATCATGGAATGATTTTGATTCGTATTGACTGTGTTAAAACATTTTCTGTTCGATTCCCTATTATTCTTAAGTTGCCAAGATTATTTGATGATTTGGATTCTGATTGTAATTGATGCTCTGTTTAAATTTATAAAACGAATTGGTCAAACCCGGTTATAACTCGTCTGATTGGAACGATTTTGGTAAAGGAAAATCGATCTTGTTTGCTCACTGTACAATGATAAATGATCAATATCTATAACAAACTCTGTTTGATTGATCCTGTTACGATTTTGTTTGTGGACAGTTATGAGTCAGTTATGGTTTGAATTTGCTCACAGTCTAAATCGTTTGCTATACAGTTATCATGATTTGAAATTAATCCTGTTCGATTCGATTATTTCTCCTGTTGATAAGGCAAGTATAACGAAGTGTTTGCGATTTGTTTTGACTTCAATTGAATATCAAAATGGTTTTACAACTGGTGTATTCGATTTGTTGAGAAACGATTACAGTGTTGTTCCATATGATTTTGCTCACCCGACTTATGATAATAATCGAAACAGAGTATTCCTATCTCTGTATTCGGTTGAATGATGTGGATCCTGTTTGATCTCGAATGGTATAATAATTTCAAACTAAATGATTCATTTTCAGATAGTTCTTGGATGATGATTAAATTTAATTCTTTAAAAATATTTGAATTAATCTCAATGTTGATTCTGTATCTTATTTAGACTAGCTACAGAATCGCATGATTCTGTAGCTAGTCTATAGAATTAGGTTTTTATTGTTTTGTTAATAAAATATCTCTCTAACTTGTCTATTTCTAACATGTTTCAGGTAAATCTGAATTGCATGAGACATGTTGGGCAGTTCAAGAGATATTTGGGTGTTTTAGTTTTATTGTAGTTGCTTAGTTTAGTTAAAATTGGGAATATCTTCCCAAATTTATGTAAACAGTGTGATAACTTCCACATGGAGGTTTTACCCTATGGAAAAACTTATAAATACTTATTATTTTTGTAATAAGGATGATCCTCGCTTGTGGGAGAACCAGGATAATGGATATCTAATAGAAACTGAGACAGAAATTGATGTTCTACTACAGCTTTAGCTTTCATAATATCAATCTTTTGTTTCATGTTTATGTTATCAATTTGCATTTGATTAATGACTACTTTAGCTATCTTAGTCTTTTGCAAATGATATGAATTAATTAATATGATCCATATCTGATTTCTTCCAGTATTTAAAAAAAATAGCAATTACTTGATTCAGTTTATGAATGACAGATTTCTCTTTTTCATCAATTGGATTATTCTGTATAAGTCTTTGCATAATAGGTTTACCTAATTGTGGAGATTTATAAATCATATAATTGTTGTGAATTTTATGTCTTGTTTGTCCTGTAAACAAACTTAAAGAGCACGGCAGCTATCATTTACAAGAAGCTTCTAGATTATTCGGTGCAAGTTTCCTTCCTCCGATCTGCTAGCATAGTCATCATACACAGGGCAAATTTGGAGCGTTTCTCCAGGTTAGTTTGCGATTATTTTTGTTAATTTGATTAGACATATTTGTAGTTTAGATTAGTGTTTTAGTTAGCTTTCTGTTTCATTTCTTGTTCATAAAATTATAAAAATCAAATATATCTCTCGTTGTCTTAGGGAAGAATGCAAATGAGTTTTGCAGGTTTTAATTAAATCTGTAAATTGTCAATATTGTACATTTTGTGAATGAGTTATATTGCAGTTAGTAGTTAGATAGTTAATTAGAGTTAGTATAGTAGTAATTAGTAGATTATATATATAGAATAGTTAGATTAGTTTAGTTTTCTTTAATAATTAGTTTTAGTTTAGTTTGTTTAGTAGTTAGTTTTAATTAGATTAGTTTATTAGTTAGTTTATTGTTAGTTAGTTTAGTTTGTTTTATTTTTAGTTAGATTAGTTTTCTTTTGTTTTCTTAGGACATTAGATTGGCTAACGTAGCCGCTAAACTCATCAGGGTTGTTCATTCCAAACGGCTTGGGTTATTAGACAACCCCGAACCGGTTCCACTCTCTCAGTTGACGGACAGTCGATTTCGCCCGTCAACACAGTCTCATCCTTAAAACCTAGGTGGCATGATCTACTTGCTATTGTGAAGAAATTCATTACGTGTGAAAGAAGATTCAGATTAGTTTTCCTGTATCATCTACGCTTTCTTATGAGTTTCATTGGCTTCCCGTTGAATATGCCGTACTTCCTGCTTAGAAGTCTGTATAAGATGGGAAAACGGTTTAGGAAACAGAGTTCAGATTCAAGTTTATTCCACCATGGGATTATTAAAATTATCCTTGTACACCATTTACAGTCCCAAAACGACTGTTGGGATTCATTTATCATACGAAATGGTTTCGGTAACCATGAATTGGGACATGTTGATAAGCCGGTTATCGTGGAAACCCTTGTGAAACCTACCGCCTCTTCCCCACCACTCCAGGCTTGTGATATTTCCCTTAAAAATGAACTCCCAAGCTACCCTAATGTTATCCAATAGAACAATCGACCGGTCTCAAACCCAAAGAATTGCACTAAAATTGTTATAAAACCTACAGGGAAGAAGCACAAGGGTAGTGTCGATGTTAATTTCAAGAATAAAAGGGATGGTCGTTTGATTTCACAAAGTGTTTGAAATAAAATCAAACCCCATGCAAACACAAACAACACGATTGATGTGAGCAAAGATTCAGACTCAGAAATCGAAAGATTCCTGGCTGAAGAGGACCTCGTGTCATATGGGTTTTACGTTGACAGACCCTACGACTTTGTTAACAACTTACCTCCTTGTCTAAAGGATAGCTCAGAATTTCCTGGCATTCAACTCTGTGATAACCCTACCATTCACATGGAGGATTCATTGACCCATAATGTTGTTCATGCACACTCTTTACATCCACAGTGTGAGGTATGTCGATCTTGGATAGACAGGTATTATACCGATGTTCCACTACTACAGTCACGACTTAAATATTTAAAATACCAAGTGGATATGTTGACAAACGAGAACAATAGACTCCAATACACAACCCATGCAAAGGAGAATCGCCTAAAAACTACAAGATCTGTCACTTTCAAAAATGTAGAGGCAGCCACAACTATCATAAATTCCAAAGTTTCTTGACATGATTCGGTTTGTGATTTGAGGTATGAATTAGTTAGCATAATCATTTGTTGTTTTTAGAGTAGGATATTTGATTTGATTAGATAAAATGTTTTTATTATTAGAATTAGTTTCTTTTATTTTTTAAGATTGCATGTGCTATTTTAACTAGCTACAGAATTGTAAGATTTTGTAGCCAGTTAAGAAAATTCGAAGTGTTTGATTTGATGATTGAAGACATATCTGAAATTTTCTTATTTTCATTTATTTTCAGAAAGATTAAGGAGTCCATCATTTCTAGGATGATAGGAGACACTTCTAAAGATCTCCCATGCCATATATGTTATCCATTTTGATAAACAAAATTAGACTCTTGATAGTTTTGATATCTAGTAAAATTAGGGAGGTTGCATCCCCCATATTTTTGGAACAGATTTGATATTATCAACAGAAAACAGTTTTGTTTCCTGGGACCTATATAAGCATGTTATTTTGTAAACATTGGATCGTCTTAGCCCGAGGAAAGACTATGGATTTTTCATTTACAGACTTGAATGGAATATAACACTCGTCACAACTTTAGCTTTTCTGTATTGTGGTTTTATTCAAGTCATGTTTATTTCAATTTGTAATTAGATTATGATTGCTTTCGCTGTCATGGTTTATTACAAGATGGTATGATAAAAGTTTATATATTATCCATGTTTCATGTTCCAGATTTAACACACAATAATCATTCGTTCAAACTTGAATTAAGAGATTTATCTTTATCTTTAATTGAACGTTTATACACAAGTTCTCACAGCAAGATTTATCTTATTATGGTTGCTTGTAAAATTATGAGATTGTTGTGATCGTATCTCTTATGTGTTCTATCATTTGAATTCCATCACTATTGCTTCATACTTATTGGGAGCAATCTCAAAATCTATAGCAGGTTTTACTCAATGGATAAAGGTGGCTGAACGTTACATAAAGGACAAGATATTGGATGCGATAACAAGTCAGTTTGTTTATTTGATTTCATTAGTTTAATGAATATAGAATTTTCTCGTAGTCAAAATATTTTCTACTATCTGTTGTTTCTATTTGCAATTAGACATTTCGATATTCGATTTCCTGAGCATAAACATTTAAGAAAATAAATCAAAAAGATTAGATAGTAATTTCATTATAGTTTGAAAGAGCAATTTACATTCGATTTTCATGAATTTAGATTAAAATTCATAATTTTTATATTTTGTATATATATTATAAATAGAACTATTGTATATACAAATTGTACATATATATATAGTTAATTGTACTTGGAAAATTTTAGTAATTTGTTATTTATTAGGTTAGTGTTTTTCCTTTCATTATTTTTCTTTTTTTTCTTTTTTCTTTCTTTAGGACTTAGATCGGCTAATGGAGCCACAAAACCCGTCAGAGTGAGTTAATACAAATGGATTGGGTTAATTAGACAACCCCGGAGCAGACTCACTCTTCCAGTTGACGAGAGGTCATTTTCGCCCGTCAACAAATGGCACTAGAAGGAGGGCCTGAAAACTATTGATGGCACGTGGAGGTCGCAAGACTCCTCCCCCACACACTCGCTCACCTGTAGTGACAAGAAGTCATTCTGACGGTAATATTGTCTCCCAAACAACAACCACATCCAACGATATTCCACAAACAGCTGTTGAACCAACAAAACCAAACCCCACAGGATCTGACATTCAAGAAATTGTCCGTCGATCCCTCATAAGAACACATAGTGCCTTAGCCTGTATCAGACAACCAATTCGACTTATGAACCAACCATTAGAATTCTCTGATATCAGGGAACAACTCAGAGGTACTGATATCACTTTAAATCCTAGAGATCCAGATCATATCCTCACTCCTACAATAGGAGGATCTGGTATTCCACCATCACCTCCACCTTCATCTCCTTCTTCTTCAGGAGGAGAGTCATCCGATGAACGTATCTCTTTGTATCAGCCTTCAACACCACCGAAACCTATGGAAAATCCAAATAATCCTACTAGAACTTGGCTCGACCAATATGCAGTGGCCATACCTGGGCCCCAACATCCTTTATCTAAACACCTAGAGAAATGGATCCCTAAATTTGACCCAGACTCTAAGCAGATCATTGAAGATCACATCAAAAAGTTTATGCTAGCCATTAGACTCCATAGTGTTGAGCATGAAGACGTAGTCTGTAGATTGTTTACCTACACATTTGAAGGCAATGCCTCTACCTGGTACTTTTCCCAACATCCCCACACCATCGTGTCATGGGAGAAATTTGAGTCCTGTTTCCTTGAGAAGTTCAGAGACGACAAGTCTCCTGAAGTTCTAGTCATGGAGCTTTCTAGTTTAAAAATGAACCCCAATGAAAAGATCAAAGAATTTAATCAAAGGTTCTTGACACTAAAGAACTAAATCCCCACGGATTCGATGCCTACCGAAAATCTTGTTGTAGCATACTACATGAAAGCCTTGCATCAAAACATAGCCATTTGGGTTAAGAGGTCAAAGAAAGCCACATTGTTAGAAGCCTTTGAAGAGGCAAGTCAAATCGAGAAACATATTCTTTAGCTTAAGAGGTTGTACCTCTAACGAATTATAAAACCCCTCATCCTCCAAGAAGAAAATCAAAATCCTTCCAAGACCTCTCCAAAACAAAGCCCAATCGGAAAATTTGGATCTAGAAAACTTGCAGAAAGTCATTCAGAAGTTATCCAATCAGGTTATAGATTTAAAAATATCAGCTGAAGAATCTTCTTCAAGCAAAGGGCCCTATAAACCCCCTTTCAGGAAGCCTTTTCCCACAAACCAACCGAACCGAAATTCTGAAGGCCTAAACTTAGAAAGCTTGCAGTTTTCTATCCAAACAATTCTAGAGGCACATGATAACTTAGTGCCCCCTAAAATTTCTGAAGAAGTAGTTGAACAAGAGACTGTAGAAGAAGAGGAACCCTCTCCCAACATTTTCAAACATTTTTTAGATAGCAATTTTCAAGCTAATTTCGAAATAGTGCATCCTTACAGTACCAGGAGCAAAACAACAAATAATCCTTCTCCTGAAAATGTAACTACTGTGCCTCCAAAATAGTCCAGATCAGTTGAAACTAAACAAAATTCATCAGCCCCAAGTTTAGAATATGATTTGGTTGAGGATCTAAATAAACTTAGGGCTAATATTTCTATTTAAAAATTATTAAAATTCCCTTTTCTGTTGCAAAAGATGTTGCAGAATATTGCAGAAAACAACAAGAACGACAATCTGAACAGCAATAAAATTGCTGAAAACAGCACCAAAACACCTCAAAAGGTCTTTGCCAAAATGACATCTGAGCCTCAAGATAAAAGAAACCTTTCTGTAAATAATGTAACAAATGTACATAAACTAGTCTCGGAGGCTGCAATTAAAAAACAACAAACTTCTACTGTTAATACTCGCAGAAATGTCCCTCCATTTTTGTTGACTTTTGAAATTTTCAATAGGAATGTGCATAACTGCATGGTAGATTCAGGTGCGTCATCTAATGTAATGCCTTGGTGTGTCTGTCAAAAGATCAATGCCGAAGTTCAACCATCCAGCTTGAAAATTATCCAGCTCAATCGAACTAGTGTTAAAGTGATAGGCGAATTAAGAAATGTGCTTATAAGATTGTCGTCTAATCCTAAAGTTCATCAAGTGATTGATATTATTGTTGTAGATATCCCAGAAGTTTATGGTTTGTTTTTAAGTTTAGATTGGTCAGAACAATTACATGGCTATTTTGCAACGGATTGGTCTCACTTGTGGCTACCCAAGAATGGAAAGCCTAACAAAATCAAGGTAAATCGTGAACGTTATCTTAAGTTCACGGTAACTGATTTAAATGATCCCAATGAACCATTCACTCCTTCTGCCAATTCGCTTGAAATACAGAGGATGGATACTTTTTTCGGCAATTTCATGGGCAAAACTTCTACCATCACTGATCCGGAACAACAGTCTGAAATTTTGACATATACGCAGCCAACAACTTCCTCTCAATGGTCACATACACCCGATAAAAATTGAATCTGGTCTCTTTATTTCGATGGGTCAAAATCCAAGGAAGGAGCTAGTGCAGGATGTGTGCTCATTGATCCAGTAGGTAACAAGACTTCGATTGCTTTCCATTTAGAATTTGAATGTACAAATAGCACAGCCGAATATGAGGCACTCTTGCAAGGTCTCAGAAAAACACTGGATTTAAACATTCAGAATTTGACTGTTTTTGGTGATTTAGAAATAGTGGTTAGACAGGTAAAAAATTCTATCCAATGTTTATCTCCACATATAAAAAGCTATCAGATTGAGATATGGAATTTGATGAACAAGTTTTCTGCGTTTAACATAAATTCTATTCCTAGATTGAATAATATTGAATCTGATTTGCTAGCTAACGTCGCTTCAAAACTTTTTCCCACAGAAGGTCTATCTCCGAATGCATTTTCAGTTGAATTGTTGTTCAGACCATCTGTCCTAGACAACATCACGAATTGGAGAGTCTTCGATGACGATTAACAGATTATAAGTTTTTTGCATATGGAAGAAACTTTCCAGGGCGTGGTGATCGACGAAGGCACCCATGACGAAAATCTTAGCGACTTTACGGTAATACTTGATCCAAGATCCCCAGAATCTACATTGGATATGGTAAACTCTATCCCGAAATCTATGGTTAGATTAGAAAAATTTTATGATCTTCACGACAAGTTTAGAAAATTAGTGAACTGTAAAACGAATAGTTCCTCCTTGACACATGAAAAAGTAAATTTGGGAACTAAAGACAACCCACAGTGAATTAATTTAGGGTTGGGATGTTCTGAGCAAGAAAAGGTAGCATTTATTAAGTTGTTTAAGGAATTCAAAGATGTTTTTGCCTGGACATACAACGGCCTAAAAACCTTTGATCCTAACATCATACAACACATTATTCCCATGAAATCCCAGACCCAACCTTTTCAACAAAAGTTAAGGAAAATGCACCCAAAGCTCGAACCAACGGTCAAGAAGGAATTAAACAAACTCCTGAACACTAAAATAATTTTCCCAGTTAGCCACACACAATGGGTCTCTAATCTTGTTACTGTTAGAAAGAAGAGTGGTGAAATCTGACTATGTGTTGATTTTCGAAACCTTAACTGAGCATCTAATAAAGACAATTACCCTGTCCCTCCCATGGAGCAGATCATTCAACAGGTATCTGGCTCTGAAAGATTATCCTTGTTGGATGGTTTTTCAGGGTATAACCAAGTCCTTATGTCTCCTCCAGACCAACTCAAAACCACCTTCCATACTACATGGGGTACCTACGCTTATAGGAAAATGCCCTTTGGGATCATAAATGTCGATGCCACTTTTCAGAGAGCGATGGATATCACTTTCTGTGGTTTAATCAATCAATCTGTAGTAGTTTACTTAGATGACATCACCGTCTTTTCAAAAAATAAAGAATATCATCTATCCCACCTAAGGTCTATTCTGCAACGATGTTGTAAGTACGGTATTTCTTTGAATCCAAAAAAATATATCTTCACAGTAGAACAAGGTAAACTCGTCGGATTCATTGTATCAAGTAAATGGATGATTATTGACCCTGAAAGAACCCAAGTCATTTCAAAACTGCCCCCTCCCTCATCAAAAAATTCCATGCAATCCTTCTTAGGAAAGATAAACTTTGTTAAGAAATTTGTCCCCAGCTTTTCAGAAATGGTGAGGCCATTACAAAACTTAATAAAAAAAGATGTACAATACCATTGGGGACCCTTAGAAAGTCAAGCTTTTGATTCAATAAAAAGGGCCATAGTAGATGCTCCTTCTCTAATGAGTCCTGATTTTTCACGAGACTTTACTCTATACACGTTTGCCTCTAATCGGTCTTACATTGCTGTCCTAACTCAAAAGAATGCTGAAAACAATGAAGTCCCAATTGCTTTTAAGCTCAGCTTTCAAGGGACTAGAACTAAATTAACCAATAGTAGATCAGTAAGATTATGCTAGTTTTAAAGCAGTAAAACACTTTCAATCTTATCTGCTGAAATCCAGGACAATAATTATTGTCGCTTACCTTGCTGTCAAAAATTTGTTAGTACAGAAAGAACTTGGTGAGAAAAGGGCTAACTGGTTCACATCCTTACAAGAATACAACCTAAAAATCACCCCAGCACAAATCGTTAGAGGCCAAGGATTATGTAAGTTGGTTACTGATTCAGTCACAGAACAACAGAATGAAAATGATATGTTAATTTCATATCAGCACTATCAAAATCAAATCTACTGTACACAAAGCCTTACTAGCCCTTGGTACGATGACATCAAGTTTTATCTTATGCATGGATCAGCTCCCCATCACCTTGACCCGAAAAATATGATAGCATAAAGGTTAAAGTCTGCTTCATTTCAGCTAGTAAATGATATTTTGTTTCGCCAAAATTTTGATGGGATACTAATGCACTGTCTTGAAAAAGATGAAGCACAAAAGGTCTTATTGGAATTACATTCAGGAGAAGCTGGTGGACATTTTGGTGGAGACACCACTGCCCACAAAGTATTAAGGGCAGGATATTATTGGCCCACCCTTTTTAGAGATGCCCATACTTTGTGCTGCAAATGTGTAATCTGTCGAAAGGCATCTGGATGCATACAGAAACCAGCTTTCCTGCTGCAACTAGTTTCTATAGACCACCCTTTTCAGCGGTGGGGCTTGGATATTATAGGTTCGATCAATCCTGCATCCTCATAGAAAAATAAATACATCATAATAGCCACAAATTATTTCACTAGATGGTCTGAGGCTGCCCCATTAAAATCTATAAATACCAGTCAAGTAATATCCTTCTTGAATTCAAATATTATTACTCGTTTTGATATTCCTGAATGCTTGGTATTTGACAATGCCTCTTATTTTTCGTCTCTTGAAATGAATGATTTTTCTTTAGGAAAGGGAATAAAATTAAAGTACTCTCCCAGCTATTACCCTCAGGGAAACGGTTTGGCAGAATCAACCAATAAAAACCTGATTAAAATTATCAAGAGAACTGTTTCTGAGAATCATAAAAATTGGCATAATGTGATTTTTAATGCAATCTGGGCTGACAAGGTAACCCCTAAAGCTGCTGTGGGAAATTCCCCATTTTTTCTCTTTTACGGCAGGGAAGCGATTCTTCCACCGTATATCCTTCTTCCACCCCTGCAGTTATCCCAGAAGGTGCAAGAAGAAGATTTCCCCCCCTTGGAGAGTCAAATTAACACTTTGTTAAAATTAGAGGAAGTAAGGGCGCAAGCAAAATGAAAATTGGATCAACATCAACTCATTGTTAGAAACTGGTTTGATTCTAATTCTGCCTCTGACAGAAATTTTGAGGTAGGGGACCTTGTCCTAAAATGGGACAAACCACATGAGGGAAAATGAGAGCATACTAAGTTTCAGAACTCGTGGTTAGGAACATTTCTAATTGCTGAGAAAATGGGTCCCAGTTCCTTTCGCCTACAGAATCTAGAGGGACAGCTAGACACCTTCCCGGTGAATGGCCAAGCTCTAAAAAAACACTTTACCTAATGACTCATCCAAGCACCCCTTGTAAATATTTTCTGTTTTTGTTTTCTTTGCTATTTGCTTTTCTTTTCTGGGTTATTTTTATTTTCTTTTCCAATGGCTAGTCTTTCTTTTTGAAACACACATGCCTGCATCATGGGCCAGTTTAGACAAAAATAATAGAAAAATTTCCCTCCAAAATGACTGCTGAAAGTTGTTTAAACATCAATTGTGGTATTTCTCTGAGATTGCAGCCCTACTAAAATAACCTATTGTTTTAAAAGCATCTTCTTGATTTCAATCTGCAACTGAAGGCATTCATGATCATCTATAAAAATTCTTTTAAGCTGTCCCTGTTCTTTAAGAGGACAACTCAATGATGTCTCCCTGTTCTTGAAAGTCTATTTTATTAGTAAATGATTTCCATATCTTAATGAAGGACAACTTAAATTTTTTTTCTCAAGGTCTGTGACATATTAAGACGCATAAAAACTAGAATTTTCAGCGTCACCCCACTCTATTAAATATTTTTTAAAACTAAATAAATCTTCAGAGAGTTGTGGGAAGTGCTTGTAAACCCGTCGGGACACTGAACAGGTCTGCTGACAGCGGGTAAATGCATGCATGACGCCAAGTGACGCAGCTGCACCCATAGGCACGTCTGCTCACAGGATCTTCTCCTTCCTTGGCCCGAAGAACTGAAAAAAAGCTCTTCTAATTCCCTATCGGGAATTTTCCACACCCACAGCAGTTCTCCAAAAGATCTCCCTTAGCGATCGGGAAATCAGACTTCGCAGTTTCGCAAGTCTTGTGGTCGCATGGTTTTGGATTCTCAAAACCTCGATCCCCAATGCAATTCAACACTGACTCTTACCTTTCTCTGTCAAAACTTGCTCCCATCGTGATTTCGCTACTTGCGATGCTCAACAACTCCGTTTCCCGACTCCTGATACCCGATATGCCAATTACCCGACACGTGTGCGGGTTGACCTTTCAACGTCCTATCACTTCTATCGAGAATTTGGGTTTCGAGATTTCACAAATCCTGATGTAGTGAGTTCGAGACTTCTAGTTGTGAACCCCCGATGACCTATGCCACCTGTCTTCCACTTTGACTCTTATGGTCCCACACAACTCTTCCGTCGGGATATTGCGTTTCGCGATTCCAAGCTGCAAGAGTATTCGGTCTCCGAAATCTCTGATGCTCCAAACCTAGTCTTCTTTGGATCTTTTGACACACTTCCCAATTGATGGACCATTTTGACTCCATCGGGATATCGCGGATCGTGATATCGTAATTCCTATTGCAATAATTTGGAGGTTCGACTCACGAAACCCTGATACACGATACACGTGTAAATCTAACGGTCCTCATAACTCTAATCAATGGATCTTATCCCTCCTGAGCTCGAATGCTTTCCACACTTGCACTGTAACTTCTCTGCATCTCTGGCAGATCTGACGGCTTACGAGAACTCACAGATTCTCCTCGGAGAATACTGACCATTTTTTTCTCCTGATGAGGTCTGTGAAATGACTAACTGGTCCTCTACGGAACTCGTCCACCTGCGTGCAACCCTTGCGATGCTTCTTACCAACCTTCAAGGTACAATCTTTCTATGCCGCCCTTCAACAACTTGAAGGCCTATCCTTCCTAAGATTTTCCCACAGTGTTAAGTCTTTAGAAAGAAAACCCTCTTGCACGCACTCCTTGTGGCAAACATTCAACAACGTCTAAGTGTTGAAGTCCCTCGACTCTACGCACCCCTGCAGCAGCAGTCCTTACTTCTCACTCAGGTTCAAAACCCTGAACTTTTACTCGGCTTGCGCACTCCTTGCACGGCCATGTGCCCCAACTGCACCTTTGAGGAAATGAGAACAAAAGCTATCTCTATCTGAACCCTCTGTCAACGCACTCCTTACGGAAAATTCCACTGCACTCCCTGCAGGAATCCTCTGGCTCAAATAGAGAAACAATTGAAACTCATTTCTTCACCCTTCAAACTTCAATTCAAACATGAAATCACATACACAGCATATAAAAGCAAATGTATAGCAGGAAGCAAACATTCATGAGCATATCAACATCAATACACAGAGAACAACACAAACCATGAATTTGAATCAAAGCTTTCTTCTATTAATTCAAATGTCTGTACATGGGTGTTCTTACATAGCTCTCTGCTCGCTCTTGCTCTTCTTGGATTGATTATTTTACAATGCATAATGAGGGTGTCTATTTCCCTCTTGCGCTTTACAACTGTCTAGTCTAGAATTAAATTCTATCTACTTTACATTAAATATTTTAAATGTCGTCTACCTACTAAGGACAAGAGCTATCTGCTCAAGGTCCATTTACAATATACAAGTGTGCCTCATCTTAATGGCTCATTTAATATTTGCGCAACAATCCCAAAGTGTTTTCAAAATTTGGCGTTGGCTTGTCCAGTTGTCCTCTGCTCCTGCATCATACTCCCTCGCTTGAAAACTTTCATGGGCTCCTATCCATGAGTTCCTGCATGGTCTGTCCATGCTTCTGTATTACTGCTTCGCTCTCCCAGCTGGCATCTTCAACTGGATGGTTCTTCCACTTGACCAAATACTCAAAATATTGTTTTCGCCTGGTCCTCTTACTAACTCTCTTGTCCAGTATGCATTCCATCTATGGCTTCTCTGCAACTGGCATCTGTTTCATCCACTGGATCACTGGCTGCTCATCTCCAATGTTTGTTTCTCTAGCTCTGTATGGGTACAAATCTGAGACATTGAATATCGGAGAAATTCCGATCCCATCCGGTAGTTCAATCTCATAAGCATTGTCTCCAAATTGTCTCAAGACCTTGCATGGCCCGATTTTCTTCATCTTCAGCTTATTGTATGTTCCTCTCGGGAAACTTTCTTTCCTCAAATGTGCTAGAACTAGATCACCAACTTCAAATTGAAGTTGTCTTCTACGTTGATCGGCTCTGCATTTATACTCCTGGCTTGATTTCAGCAGTCGCTCCTTCACCTGGCTGTGAAGTGCTTTCATCGCCTCAGTGAATTCTTCTGCACTAGCACTGCTAGTCGTAGTCTGTTTTGAATCCCTCAGTTTAGAAATTCCTCTTGGTTGCACCCCATAGACAACCTGAAATGGACTCTTCCCTGTGATCCTATTCACTGAGTCATTGTACGCAAATTCTGCCTATGGTAATATATTGTCCCAACTGCTGTGGTGCTGTGTCACCAAGCTTCTCAGCAAGTCTCCCAGACTTCTGCTGACCACTTCTTTTTGTCCATCTGTATGAGGATGATAAGTTGAACTAAACATCAAATTAGTCCCCAGCTTCTTCCATAATGTCCTCCAAAAATGCCCTATGAATTTCGTGTCTCTGTCCGAAACTATACTTTTCGGCAACCCATGAAGTCAAATGACCTCTTTGAAAAACAGATTTGCGATGTGCGCCACATCACTAGTCTTCTAGCATGGGACGAAGTGTTCCATCTTAGAAAACCTATCCACTACCACAAAGATTGAATCAAAACCTCTTTTTGTCTTTGGCAACCCCAATACAAAATCCATGCTTATCGCATCCCACGGCCTTTCTGGATGGGAAATGGCTGGTAAAAACCTACATTCTGCTTCCTCCCCTTCGAATGCTGGAAAATTTGACATATGTCAATGCATATCTTGACATCTTCTCGCATTCCTGGCCAAAAATATGACTCATTCAGCTTCACGAATGTTTTTTCATGGCTAAAATGTCCTGCCAATCCACTACTATGTTTTTCCTTCAACAAATTCTCCCTCATGGAGCATTTCAGAATACACAGTTGATTGCCTCTGAACAACAATTCTTCCTGGATCATATAGTCTATCCAAGGGATTCTATCTCTAAGAACTGGATTCTCAGCTGCTTCATACGCTTCCTTGAAATCCTGATCATCTGCGTACATGTTCCTGAGATTATCAAAACCCAATGTTTTGACTCGGAATTCCTGCAACAACAAACACTTCTGGCTCAAAGAATTAGCAAATTTGTTAGTAGTACTCGAAATATGTTTAATCACAAACATGAAGTTTTGCATATACTCAACCCATTTGGCATACTTCTGATTCAACTTCTCTTATTGAGTCACAAACTGCAATGCATGGTTATCACTGTACAAAACAAATTCTTTCGAGATTAAGTAATGCCTCCCTTTCTTCAATGCCTGTATGATAGCATAGAACTCCTTATCATACGTGGAGTATTTAAATTTCGCCTCATCCAGCTTCTCGTTGAAATATGCGATTGGTCTATCTTCTTGACTCAAGACTGCCCCGATTGCAAATCCACTTGCATCGCATTTCACCTGGAATGTCTTCAGGAAGTCCGGCAATGCCAAAACCGGTTGTTCAGTAATCTTCCATTTCAACAAATTGAAACTCTTCTCAGCCTCTGTTGTCCAGTGAAAAGACTTATGCCACTTCTTCACTGTATCCATCATTGCTGTGCTAATTCCACTGAAATTCCTGATGAATTTTCAGTAGAAACTAGCCAAACCATGAAAACTTCTCACCTTGAAAATATTTCTCGGTGATGGCCAATTCTTGATTACTTCCACCTTATCCGGATCCATCCTCAACTCATTAGCTGAAATAACAAACCCCAAGTAAATGAGCTCTGTCTTCATGAATGAGGACTTCTTCATATTTATCAACATCTTCTCCTGCTGTAGTTTCTGCATCATTGTAGCCAAATGCTTCAAGTGCTCTACCACTGATTTACTATAAACCAGCATGTCATCCAAGTATACGATGACAAATTTCCAGATGAATTCCCTCAGGACTTCATTCATTAACCTCATAAAGGTACTCGGTGCATTTGTCAAGCCAAACAGCATGACAAGCCATTCATACAAACCTTTGTTTGTCTTGAATGTTGTTTTCCATTCATCACCTTCTCTCATGTGAATCTGGTGATATCCGCTTTTCAAATCAATCTTTAAAAAGTACCTTGCTCCACTCAAGCAATCCATCAGATCATCCATTCTTGGAAATGGAAACCTGTACATTATGGTTATCTTATTGATTTCCCTTGAGTTGGTACACATCCTCCAGCCTCCATCTTTCTTCGGACTGAGTATTGTTGGAACAACACATGAACTCAAGCTTTCCCTGACTAACCCTTTGTCCAATAACTCCTAGACTTGCCTTTTAAATTCTCCATTTTCTTGCAGCATCAATCTGTACGCGGCTTTATTTGGCAAACTTGCTCCTGGTATAAGATCAATGTGATGACTCACACTCCTGACTGGTGGCAACGAACAAGGTAGTTCATCCATTATAATGCCAGCGAACTCTTCCAACAGTTCCTGAACTTCATCCGGTAAATCATCCACTCTTGTACTAGTCAGAACAATCCACGGCTTCCTGACCACAAAGAATTGTGGATCTTCTTTCTTCTTAACCTCTGTAAGAAGTTCCTTCCCACTCGTGAGAAGTACTGTGTTGCTTACTTCCGGCTTCACCTCCTTATCCTTTATCGAAAGCAACATATGGGTTCTCCCATTCTTCTCCAGGGTATATGTGTTCATTCTCCCATCATGAATCACATTTTTTTCATATTGCCATGGTCTACCCAAAAATAGATGACAAACATCCATGGGAATAACATCACATAAGATCTTATCATTATATCCACCTATCTTGAATTCAACCAATCATTGTTTAGTAACAATTACCTGGTTTCCTTTATGTAGCCATGAAACTCTGTATGGGCTTGGATGATCAATCGTCTCCAGCTCCAACTTCTCTACCATCTCTGTAGATATGAGATTATCCATGCTACCACTGTCTACAATGACCTTGCATACCCTGTCCTTGGTTTTGCAAGCCGTCCTGAAAATTTTGGTCCTTTGGACTGAGCTTTTCACCTCCTTCTCGGGTGTCAAAAGGACTTTTCGCATCATCAGCGATCTTCCGCCTTTTGCATCTTTGGCTTCAACATCCCGCTTCTATGCTTCGGTGATGTGAGCTTCTCCAATGTCCTTTTTCTTCTCTGGACACTCGTAAGACTTGTGCCCATTCTTTATAAATGTGAAACATGTGATTACTCCACCTCGGCCTCTTCCTCTACCTCTAGTACGAGGGAAAGTATTGTTGTCAGCGTAATCTCCCCTCTGTTCATTATGCTGCCCTCTATGTTCAACATATGGTCCCCGTTGTGAGGTTCCACCTCTCTCTGCACGAATTTGAGGTTTCCTCCATTCCTCCTTGGGCTTCTAGTATTTGTCCTGGGCAACTTCTTTGCCTCTGGGGTGACTTCTACCTCAGCCCCCCTGACTTTACTTTCTGCTCAACTTCTCTTATGCTTTTAGAGCCATCTGATAAGAATCTTCCACTGTTTGAATGGTTACCATGCTCATCTCATCCTAGATATCATATCTCAGACCATTCATGTATCTGGAAACTTTTTCCTCATCGCTCTCTCGATGACCTGCCCTAATGTTCAGTCGATAGAATTCCTCAGTGTATTCTTTCACTGTCATCAGCTTCTGTCTCAGGTTCTGCATTCTCCTGAACAGAGTAATTTGATAATCCCTGGGGATGAATTTCTCCTTCATCTTCGCAATCATCTTGTCCCAGCTCTTGATCTTCTGCTTGCCCTTGCAGTTCCTGTCAGCTTGTATTTCATCCCACCACAATGTTGCATGTCCTTTTTTGCATGTAACAACATGCTTGACTTTCTTGTCTTCTTCGACATCTTCGTAGTCGAAGTAAGTATCTAGAGCTCTAATCCAATCTAGAAGATCTTCTGCATCCAAGTTTCCCTCATAAACTAGAATGTCCATTTTTTCCTTTGCACCCATCCTGGAAATAGCTCTGATCAAATGCTCATTTGATGCATCTTTAGCTGCAACTTCCTCTTCATGTTCAGCCTCAACCTCACTTTCAGAATCACTTAGATTCCCAGCACCAACTGTGCATCTTTGTGCTGTCTCCATATCTTCGAGTCTAGCTCGTAGATCATGTATCTCTCTTTCCATTTCTGGATTCTGCACTTGCCTACCACTTCTCCTTGGGTTTTCTCTTTCCTCTGGATCAGGTGACTGTCTATCTCCTCTCCTTGGTGGCATGGTGAATTTCCTTCTTCTCTGCTACAGAAAACAAAGAAATTTTCTTGCTCTGATACCAAACTGACGCAACTGCACCCGCAGGCACGTCCACTCACAGGATCTTCTCCTTCCTTGGCCCGAAGAACTGAAAAAAATCTCTTCTAATTCCCTATTGGGAATTTTCCACACCCACAGCAGTTCTCCAAAAGATCTCCCTTAGCGATCATGAAATCGGACTTCGCAGTTTCGCGAGTCTTGTGGTCGCGTGGTTTTGGATTCTCAAAACCCCGATCCTCGATGCAAGTCAACGCTAACTCTTACCTTTCTCTATCAGAACTTGCTCCCATCACTATTTCTCTACTCGCGATGCTCAGCAACTCGGTTTCCTGACTCCCGATACCCGATATGTCGATTACCCGACACGCGTGCGGGTTGACCTTTCAACGTCCTGTCACTTCTATCGGGAATTCGAGTTTTGCGATTTAGTGAATCCTGATGTAGTGAGTTCGAGACTTCTCGTTGTCAACCCCCGATGACCTATGCCACCTATCTTCCACTATGACTCTTGTGGTCCCACACAACTCTTCTGTTGGGATATCGCGTTTCGCGATTCCAAGCTGCAAGACTATTCGGTCTCTGAAATCTCCGATGCTCCAAACCCTGTCTTCTTTGGATCTTCTGACATGAATCCCAATTGATGGATGGTTCTGAGTCCGTTGGGATATTTTGAATCGCGATATCACAATTCCTATTGCAATAATTTGGACGTTCGACTCATGAAACCCTGATACGCGATACACGTGTAAATCTAACGGTCCTCATAACTCTGATCAATGGCTCTTATCCCTCCTGAGCTCGAATGTTTTCCACACTTGCACTGTAAATTCTCTACATCTCTGGGAGATCTGATGGCTTACGAGAAATCATGGATTTTCCTCGGAGAATACCGACCGTCTATTTCTCCTGATAAGGTCTGTGAAATGACTAATTGGTCCTCCATGGAACTCGTCCACCTGCGTGCAACACTTGCAACACTTCTTTCCAACCTTCAAGGTACAACCTTTCTATGCTACCCTTCAATAACTTGAAGGCCTATCCTTCCTGAGCTTTTCCCACAGTGTTAAGTCTTTAGAAAGAAAACCCTCTTGCACGCACTCCTTGCGTCAAAACTTCAACAACGTCTAAGTGTTGAAGTCCCTCGACTCTGTGCACCCCTGCAACAACAGTCCTTACTTCTCTCTCAGGTTCGCAACCCTGAACTTTTACCTAGCCTATGCACTCCTTGCACGGCCCTGTGCCCCAACTGCACCTTTGAGGAAATGAGAACAAAAGCTATCTCTATTTGAACCCTCTGTCAACGCACTCCTTGCAGACAATTCCACTACACTCCCTGTAGGAATCCTCTGGCTCAAATAGAGAAACAATTGAAACTCATTTCTTCACCCTTCAGACTTCAATTCAAACATGAAATCACATACACAGCATATAAAAGAAAATGTATAGCAGGAAGCAAACATTCATGAGCATATAAACATCAATACACAGAGAACAACACAAACCATGAATTTGAATCAAAGCTTTCTTCTATTAATTCAAATGTTTGTACATGGGTGTTCTTACACATCTCTCTACTCGCTCTTGCTCTTCTTGGATTGATTATTTTACAATGCATAATGAGGGTGTCTATATCCCATTTCCCTCTTGTGCTCTACAACTGTCTAGTCTAGAATTAAATTCTATCTACTTTACATTAACTATTTTAAATGTTGTCTACCTACTAAGGACGAGAGCTATCTGCTCAAGGTCCATTTACAATATACAATCGTGCCTCATCTTAATGGCTCATTTAATATTTGTACAACAATCCCAAAGTGTTTTCAAAATTTGGCATTGGCTTGTCCAGCTGTCCTCCGCTTCCGCATTGGCTCGCTTGAGGTGTTGGTGATGCTCCTGCATCACCAAGATAACTTTGTTGAGGTACTGAACAGGCCCGCTGGCAGTGAAGCAATGTCAGGTAAAAGAAAATCCTCAAATGTGCATTCTATTTTGACCTCAAATGTCTTTTGTTTTGATTTGGAATTTATTGACAGGATATAGATATCCGAGTGGGTTAATTGACATCCCTATCGAGGCTATGGATGCCTTCTAGTAGTAGTGGCCCTGTCAACAGTATTGAAGATTTTAACCTTAACATCGTGGCTCCCTTTTGTTGAGATGGTCATTAGTTTTCGTCTCTCTAAAGATAACAGTTGTTTGAAACTGGAATGCATTATAATTATTTACGATGTTCAGACAGCTCTTCAATTGTTTTCATTTCGAAGTTTTTTTCTGATCATTCTAATCTGAACTCGTTCATTTGGCAAAGATAACTGCTTCTCTCAGCATTTCGCCATTGTTGGCAGCAATAATATAATTTCTATTGTTTATAAGTTGCCTACACAAGGTCTCTAAATTTTCATTACTCGTCATGAGCATTGTCACTAAACGACACTTGTCACTTGTCACTTTTTACATACCTTTGTTTCAATTTTTTATTTTAATGACTGTAAGCATGAAAACTCACAGCTAGAATTGACATTTTGTTTCGAATTTTGATTAAAGGAAAACTGCTCATGTGGTTTATTATAGAATTGTCATATTTTTGCTATGAACATGATTGTTCTCCTTGTTTATGACCCCTTGGTTATAAACATGCCTTGGTTGCATAAGTGAAAGACCTCCATTCATTAATATTCGATTGATTTTGATGGATTTTTGATTCGTGAAACTTTGAATTATTTAATTTTTATTCGATGCACTTACCTTTGTAATCAAACTATGAATGCGCGTATTGTGGTTTTTGAAGTGCTATGATCCTAGTACGTACCCAATGCCAAGGTGGCATATGAAGTACATCATGCCATTACTCTTCTGTATGGTCTTGGGCTTCACGAAGTCACTCACACACTTAGTGATTAACACCTTGCCCGTCATTTCAATTATCACAGCAAGTATTGGTAAGGCTCAGGGTTATGGCTATGTGGCTTTCTTTCAAATCCTACCTATGTATTTTTTGTTAATTACCAGTCTATTAAACATGGCTCCAGTGGTAAGGGTCGAGATGAATGGCACCCAAACCCTGCTATCGTATGATAATGCCAGGGATGATTTAGAAAAGAACGGTTGGCATTTGTTCATTGAAAAATTTAAGGGTTTCAATCTTCGAGTCACCCAAGAGTTTGCCTTGACCTTCGATGGCTGTAGGGAAAAGATAGGTGATGTGCAGTTAGAAATAACATAAGATTTCTTAAGCCAAGCCACGGGTTTGCCAGCTGTCGGGAAAAAATGGTTCAAGAATGCGAAAGTTGAAGAGGTCCCTTGGACTTTGATGTTCACCTCATGAAAAATTACTAGTTGCGATCGAGGTATGCCAGTCTCATCCTTAAAACCTAGGTGGCATGATCTACTTGCTATTGTGAAGCAAATCATTACGTGTGAAGGAAGATTGAGATCAGTTTTCCTTTATCATCTGCGCTTGCTTATGAGTTTCATTGGCTTCCTGTTGAATATGCCCTACTTCCTGCTTAGAAGTCTATATAAGATGGGAAAACGATTTAGGAAACAGAGTTCAGATTCAAGTTTATTCCACCATGGGATTATTTAAATCATCCTTTTACACTAGTTACAGTCCCAAAACGACTATTGGGATTCATTTATCATACGAAATGGTTTCAGTAACCATGAATTGGGACAGGTTGATAAGCCAATTATCGTGGAAACCCTTGTGAAACCTACCGCCTCTTCCCCACCACTCTAGGCCTGTGATCTTTCCCTTAACAATGAACTCCCAAGCTACCCTAATGTTATCCAACAAAACAATTGACCGGTCTCAGACCCAAATAATTGCACTAAAACTATTATAAAACCTACAGGGAAGAAGCACAAGGGCAGCGTCGATGTTAATTTCAAGAATAAAAGGGCTAGTCGTTTGATTTCACGAAGTTTTCAAAATAAAATCAAGCCCTGTGCAGACACAAACAACACGATTGATGTGAGTGAAGATTCAGACTCAAAAATCGAAAGATTCCTAGCTAAAGAGGACCCCGTGTCATATGGGTTTTACCCTGACAGACCCTACGACTTTGTTAACAACTTACCTCCTTGTCTAAAGGATAACTCAAAATTTCCTAGCATTCAACTCTATGATAAGCCTACCATTCACATGGAGGATTCACCGACCCATAATGTTGTTCATGCACACTCTTTACAGCCGCAGTGTGAGGTATGTCGATCTTGGATAGACAGGTATTATACCAATGTTCCACTGCTACAGTGACGAATTAAATCTTTAAAATACCAAGTGGATATGTTGACAAACAAGAACAATAGACTCCAATCCACAACCCAAGCAAAGGAGAAACGCCTAAAAACTATAGGATCTGTCAAAAAATGTAGAGGCAGCCACGACTATCATAAATTCCAAAGTTTCTTGACATGATTCGGTTTGTGATTTGAGGTATGAATTAGTTAGAATAATCATTTGTTGTTTTTAGAGTAGGATATTTGATTTGATTAGATAAACTATTTTTATTATTAGAATTAGTTTATTTTATTTTTTAAGATTGCATGTGCTATTTTAACTAGCTAAAGAATCATAAGATTCTGTAGCCAGTTAAGAAAATTTGAAGTGTTTGATTTGATGATTAAAGACATATTTGAAATTTTCTTATTTTCACAATCATATGAACTATGGGAATTTTTATCTGAGCTTGAAGTAACATCCTGATCCGGGATCTTTTCATCGTGACTTATAAAGAATTGTATTAAATGAGCATAAACTAAAGTGAACCATTAAAGAAGGGGAAAATCAAGAATGAAGAGACATAAGCATCATATATGAAAACAAAAACTTGATAATGGAGTTCGTCCCTAGTGGACTACGTCTTCAGGTCTTTCTCTCAAATGGGTAGGCTATTTCATTATCTCAGCAAAAGAATTTGGAAAAATACATAAGTATACCTCATTCTAAAATCAAGTTGCAGAAATAATGCATAGATCAGAAAATAGACAGCACCACTGAATTTGTGGCATCAAATTACCCAAAAATGATTGTCTCCATGCCTCAATCTAACTCTGGCACTCTCAGGTCCAAGAACAATTATGTGTCAGTTTTCATGCCCTCTGCAACCTGCAATAATGACTGTACTACCTCAAAATTTGTGCCCGTAGGTCGCATGATCCGTGCCTCTCTTCCATATCTAGGAGAAATGCACCTTTTAATAATAAATGTGGGCATATTGTACTAAGTTTTACCCACGACGTAGTGGTTATGGGAGGATGTATTAAGGCTTGGGCTTAGGTGGAGGTTCCGGGATCAAATCCCACATACTCTATTTTTGGTGTGTTTGTTATATATATTTGCAATACATATTTATCATCCTACTAACTTTAGCAGTGTCTCTAGAATCTGTTTCAACATGTTTTCCAAAGTTGGCGTGGTATGCCAGATTTGGCGGACCCACCAATTTTTGTTTTCAAAATTTGTTCATGGGTTGTCCTTGGGCATTTCCTACCTTCCACGTGGAAGCCCCTGATTGGGCCACGTGGCAGAATTTCATTGGGCCACGCTTCCCCCTGCCAAGTCATCATGCCACATCAACATGCCACATCATTTGTACAGACTGCCACGTGGCATAATCCGATTGGTCCATAGATCGATTTGAAAATCCAATAACAGGGTGACACATGGTAGCCTATGGTATTGACACATGATCATGTTGATGTTAGCATACCATGTGTCACTTCCCTTCTCCTTCTAAGTGTTTTGTATGTATGTTGACATCATTTGTACAGATGCTGATGTCATTAGTATGGATGTTGACTCATCCCCTACTCACTAGGCTAGGTTTACCAAACTTTGATCGTGAATAGATTTCAATTTGTAGCTCTGTTTGATGAGTTTTTTGTGCCGTTAGAAATGTTATGACGCGCTCTTCATGATAATGACATTTTCAATGAGTTTTGGGAACTTTGAATTTTTCCCCTTTATCTGTCTGCTGGAACCATTCTGAGTTGCCTCTGTGACTTCTAAGTTTTTCTTAGCTTTCTCTGGATCCCTTTTGGATCACATCTTCCCACTGAGATATTTTTGGACCATAAAAATGTTTCATCAATCAATAGGTAAGTGAGGGAAGAGTCCCCTCACTTTGTCCTTCTCGATCCACTTTGCCTTTCTTGGATGTGTGCCTTTTAAGCCTACTCAAAGATAATCAACATCGCCCCTCCATGAAGTCCTCATCCTCCTTTCCAGGATGATATCTTCTTGTAGCTCATCCAAGTAATCAGGTGAAAAATCATCAACTGAAGGTATTGAAACTTCCTCATCTTGATCCATGATAATGGGAGGCACAAATGTTTCAAGTTATCAACATTCACAACTGAGTAAATCTACATATAAGGTGGAATATCCATACGAAAAGAATTGGTACCACTTTTATCCAAGATAGTGAAGGGTCTATAATGAATGGGCTTGAGTTTCTTGCCTTCACCCTTCAATATCTCCTTGCTGATGTGAATCCCTACATGGTCTCCAACCTAGAACTGATGATCAACCTTGTGCTTGTCATTTTGAGCTTTATACTGTGCTTGACATTTATCAAACTATTCCTTGACTACCTGGTGTATCTACTAGATCCTCTGGATGAACTTGCGGGCTCTTTCCTCTGCTCATTCTTCATTCACATTGGAATCTCTCCAGTACATGAATTCCAAAGAAACCTTTGGTAGGTACCCAAAACATGTGTCAAAAGGTGAACTCTGAGTGGATGAATGTAAAGCTCAGTTGTGTGCATGTTGTACATAGGGTATCTATTCATCCCATAACTTGGGATGCTTGTTGCAGTATCCTTGAAGCAAAAGTACAATTTTTTGGTTTATCACCTATGTCTTTTCGTCGGTCTATGGATGGAAATAAGTGCTCCTCTTCAATTTGGTCTCCATCATTCTCCACAATCTAGTCTAAAATTCCCCAAGGAATTGAGTGTCTCGATCTGAGACGATGGATGTGGGTAATCCAAAGTGAACCCAAACATGTTGAAAGAATAGATTATCAGTCTACTTAGTAGTGATCTGTTTTTTAAAAGGGATCAAGATACACATCTTGCTGAACCTATCCACTACAACATACAAATAATCATGACCCCCTGTGGTCATTGGTAAACCCCCTATAAAATCCATGGAGACACTTTCCCATGGATGGAAAGGAACAAGAAGTGGTGAGTATAGCCCCAGTTTTCTATTAGTGGGCTTAAAAGTAGTACACATCACACACCCATTTACATATTTAGTTATAATTTCTTTCATTTGAGGCCAATAACAAAACCTCTGCAAATGAGCCATAGTTTTTCCTACCCCAAAATGACCATACACAAGAGAAGTGTGATCTTTTCGTATTACATGGACTCGTTCACTTATAGGAATGCATAGTTTTCCATCATGGTAGAGTAGTTTTCCCTACATACAATAGTTCTCTACCTGTGCACCATGAGTTATCTTCACATATACTTCTTTAAAATCTTCATCGCTGACATATTGTTCTACATAGATATCATGAGATAAAGAAGAATTATTCAAAATAATAGAAGCAACAAAAGGAGGTCTAGAAAGAATATCATCTACTTTGTTACTTGTACCCTTTTTGTACTTGATTACCAAATGAAATTGTTGTAGAAAACCTATCCACGTGTAGTGTCAATATTTTTGCAATTTGGTCCATGCTTGAAGATACTGTAATGGTTGTTGATCTGTATGTATGATTGTTTCCTTCCGTAAAAATTAGTGCTTCCATTTCTTTACGCTTTGGACTAATGCATACAATTATTTATCATATGTAGGATAGTTAACAACAACTTGGTTAAAATTTTCAGAGTGCTAACATATAGGCTTATGATATTGCATCAATACTGCACCCATGGCATACTTTGTTGGCATCTATATCGATCTCAAAAGTTTGTTGAAGATTCGGTAGTGCTAATAATGGTGCAGTACTGATCTTCTCCTTCAAAATGTTGAAAGATTTTTGTTGCTTTCCTTCCCACTAAAAAGTGTTCTTCACACTAATTAAGGTATGCAAAGGAGCTTGTATAAAGGAGAAGTTGGGAATGAATCTCCTCCAATATTTGACTGCACCTAAGAAGCTTTGGACTTCGGTTACACTCTTTGGCTTAGGCCATTCTGCAATTACATCAATTTTGGAAGGATCAATTCTCAATTTTCCTCCTCTTACAATATGACCTAAGTACACAAGTGCAGTCTTGCCAAATTCAAATTTAGAAAGTTTTACATACAACTTTTTCCTTTGCAAAGTATCCAATACTTTCTTTACATGCCTCACATGCTCATCCCAAGTCCCACTAAAAACAAGAATTTAGTCTAAATATACAATCACAAAGTCATCTACGAAAGGCCTGAATACATCATTCATCACATGCATGAAAGTTGTCGTAGCATTACAAAGCCTAAACGGCATAAATAACCACTCAAACAATCTCTGTTTGGTTTTAAAGGAAGTTTTCCATGAATCATGTTGTTCGACTCTGATTTGATGATATCCACTGCGCAAATACAACTTAGTGAAATAAAAAACAGTCTTCAATTGATCAAGTAAATCATCTATACGAGGAAGAGGGTATCGATTTTTCACTATGATTTTATTTAAATCCCGGTAATTGACACACATTTAGCATGTGCCATATTTCTTTGGAACCATCACAATCAGAGAAACACAAGGAGATGAACTGGGCCTGATGACCCCTTGATCTAGTAAGCCTTGCACCTGCTTCTTGATCTCTTTCATCTCCAAAACTAACATCTTGTACATTCCCACATTAGGAAGTGGAGAATCCTATTGAAGATGTATCTCATGTTGGATTTCCCTCTTAGTAGGTAATCCATCTAGTTCCTAAAAACTATCATCATACTTAGAAAAAATATCAATTAATTCCTTCTTATGAGATGGGTCACACCCTTGGAAAGCATCGGATGTCCCGACATATTTCTCTCTGACGACCATGAGTACATATATTTTATTAGTGTTTATGAGTCTTTTCATTTTCCATGCACTAACAAGTGTTGTATTTACCCTCATGCTGTGAGCTCTAATAATATTTTCCACTCCCCCTTTAGTAAGGTGTTATTTGTTCTCATGATGAAAGAAGACTGCTTTTCTATCATAAATATAAGGACTTCCCAACATTGTGCTACATATATCAAGTGGTACAACATCCAAATCCACTTCATCAATCAACTTTGAAGAAATAGAAAATCTAATCCTACATTGTTTGGTGACATTAAGTTTTGCTTTATCACATATCCAACCAATAGGATAAGGCTTTGGATGTTGTTTAGTTTCAAGACCCATCTTCTTGAAAAGTGCTTCAAATATTAAGTTTACTTGGGAACCCAGATCAAATAATGTATCTATCTTAGTATGTTTAGATACAACTCTTATATGAAATAACTCATTCCTCCTTCATTCATCAATATGAGATTCATCATTGGAACTATAAATAGCATGAAGAGAATATTTACCTTGTACTCTAACCACTGTGATCTTTCCTTCATCTCCTGAATTGGAACCAAGATCTTGTTGCACTATAGCAACAGTCATTGTCTTCCCTTTTCCACCGAACTATTTTGGTTTATTTTCTGCATGCAGTTTCCAACAATGTTCTTCATCATGGCTTCTCTTCTTGCAATGAGTGGAAGATGGTTTTCCTCCTTCTCTTGTCACTATAGCGGTCTTCTTGTCATTCCTTTTAAACTTCTTAAAAGTATTTTGTGGGAAATTGGAAGGTTTCTTTGTGGGATATTCTTGAACATGTTTTCCCCTGTTCTCAAGGTGAGTGGCTTGCACATAAACTTCATCAAGACTAGTGGGTTTAAACAAGAGAAAACTATGACGAATATAAATGTGAAGTGCGCCAATATACTTCATTAAAGTTTCATAAGAATCCAAAGGAATGTTCAATGCAATATCTTTCTTCCTAAATTCTTCTATGAAACTTTGTACATTTTGACCTTTACTTTGCCTTAAAGTTTTCCATTCCATCATTGTTTTATGTAAATACCCTAATGGAAACAATTGCTTCCTTCTCACTGATTTAAATTCCGAACATGAGGAAAGAATATTACCACACTTACTTATGTCCTAAAGCTTGCTCTCCCACCATACAAGAGCAGTTATTTCCAACTAAAGAGAAGTGAGTTGCACTTTAAACTCCTCTTCATCAATATGTTGGACACGACAATACACTTCAACCTGTTGGATCCAATTATCTAGCTTTTCGGGATTAACATCTCCTTTAAACATAGGTAAATAAAATTTTACATCAAGCTTTAATAATGGTTTCTTAAAAGAGGCTTTATGGATAGAATGATGAGAATGATGAGAATGCTCATAGGAATAAGAACTAGAAATCGAAGGTGAAGCTGGAGGCTCAAGAGGATCTCCTCCATCCCCTTGGTTTACCGAAGCATCATCATCTACATGTGCTTCCTTTTTATTCCCTTTCTTCTTCATTGTCTTCTCATAATCTCCATACATTCATTCGACCATTTCTAACATGCATTAAAATACCATGTGAAAGTTTTTCTCCCATTCATCATGCTTGTCCTCTTCTGTCATTTTCTTCCTTCTCGATGCACGACCAATTTTAGGATTTAAATTATTAAGAGTTCCTTCACCCTGCTTATGCTTGGCACTAGTAATCATTCACACTCAACAATTCAAGTCAAAGATGATTGTTCTGATACCAACATGATCTAGGATCTTTTCATCGTGACTGATAAAGAATTGCATTAAATGAACATAAATTAAAGTGCACCATTAAAGAAGGGAAAAATCAAGAATGAAGAGACATAGACATTAGATTTGAACACAAAAAAATGATAATGGAGTTCATCCCTAGTGGAATACGTCTTTGGGTCCTACTCTAAAATGGGTAGGCTCTTTTATTAACTCAGCAAAAGAATTTGGAAAAATACATAAGTATACCTCATTCTAAAATCAAGCTATAGAAATAATGCTCAGATCAGAAAATAAACAACACCATTCAATTTTTGGCGTCGAATTACCAAAAACTGATTGTCTCCACACCTCGATCCGACTCTGGCACTCCTAAGCTGAATAAGAATTTTGTCTTCGTTTTTGTTCCCTCTGCAACCTGCAATAATGACTGTACCACCTTGAAATTTGTGCCCGTAGGTTGTATGGTCCGCGCCTATCTTCCGTAGTTGGGCAGAATTCACCTTTTAATAATAAATGTGGGTGGATTGTACCAAGTGGTACCTATGACGTAGCGATCATGGGAAGATGTATTAAGGCTTGGGCTTAGGCGGAGGTTCCGAGGTCGAATCCCATGGACTACATTTGTGGTGTGTTTGTTATATATATTTGCAATACATATTTATCTGTTTGATAACTTTAGCGGTGTCTCTAGAATCTCTTTCAACTTGTTTTCCAAAGTTGTTCTGGTTCCTCAGATTTAGCGGACCCACCAATTTTTGTTTTCAAAATTCATTCATGCGTTGTCCTTGGGCATTTCCCACCTACCACGTGGCATCCCCTGATTGGGCCACATGGTGGACTTTCATTGGACCACGCTTCCCCCTGCCAATTCGGCATGCCATGTCAGCCATACAGACTGTACGAACTACCATGATCCAACTGGTCCATGGATCGGTCTAAAAATCCAATAATTGGGTGACATGTGGCAGCCTCTAATGCTGCAATGTCATCAGGTTGACATTAGCATGCCATGTCTCACTTCCCTGCTCCTGCCACATGCATTGTATGAAAAATGACATCATCCGTATGTATTTTGACGTCAACAATATGGATGTTGACTCATCCCCTACTGACTGGGCAAGGTTGACCAAAATTTGACCATGAATATATTTCAATCCATAACTCTATTTGACGAGTTTTTTGCGTCGTTAGAAATCTTGTGATGCGATCATGTCGTTTTCACTGAGTTTTGGGAACTTTGAATTTTTTCCCATTCTCTATCTACTGGAGCCATTATGAGCGTTCTGAGTTGCCTCTGTGAGTTCTAAGTTGTTCTTAGCCTTCTCTGGAGCCCATTTGGATGACATCCCCTACATTTTTCTCATTATTTCTAGAAGAACTTCTTGTCCCTATTTTTCCAAGTTCATATGTATGATAAACAAGTGTGACAAATTCATTATACCTTCTTGAAATTTTACTAATCCACGTTGATCTACATACTAGTTGTTGCAGTGTTTTCTCAGTTTCAAAAGTCTTTGAAATACGTTAAAGAATAGGCTCTTCAAGACCTGGTTCTGATTCTTTAGAATCTATGTTGTCATTCAAATTATCCTCATTCTCTAATGGAGAAGTAGAATAAGAGGAAGTTGTTGTTGTGAAAGGAAATTTCAAATATTGATTTCAAACAAGAATCCCCCCTTTAATATTTGTAAGTTCATTATCCCATTCATGATAGAATTTTTTATAGTTAAATCTATTAATATGAGCAAGTTTTTTGTCAACATTGAGTGCATATTTGTCAAACTCAAGAAATATAACATCTCTAGAAACAATAAAATTTATGTTTCCTTCATCATATAGTCTATAATCTTTTGAAGTATTAGAATATCCCAGAAATATACACTTTCTACTTCTTGCTTCCAATTTATTTCTTTGTTGTTCAGGGATCAAAGCATAACCGATGGAGCGAAAAAATATTAAAAGATTGACAACTGAATGATGAACATGCCACATTTCATAAGGAGTTTTGTTTTGAAGTGTATCATAAGGACTTTTATTCCTAATGTAGACAACACAAAGAACTGTCTCTCCGCAAAACATTAATTTAACATTATTAAAAAACATCAATGATCTGATCATATTCAACGAAGTCCTATTCATGTGTTCTGCCACACCGTTTTTTTGTGGATTATAAGGAACAATGGTCTGATCTTTAATACCATTGTCCTGCAAATATTTTTCAAAATCATTAGATGTGTACTCACCACAATTATTAGTTCTAAGGGCTCGAATATTGAGTTGAGTTTCATTTTTAATCCACAAATGAAAATTTCTGAATGTATCAAAATATTAAGATTTTACTTTTAATAAATAAACCCAGCACATACTTATATAGTCATCAAGAAAATTCATTAAATATTTATTTCCATTTGTTGATGGAACACGCATGGGTGAAAATAGATCTGAATGAATAAGGTCGATCTTTCTAGAATCTCGAGACATAGATTCATGAAAAGTTTGTTTACTGTGCTTGCCTAAAATACAAACATCACATTGGGAAAGTTGTCCTAGAATTGTAGGAAGCCCTTGAATTCCTTTATTCTTCATAAGTATGAGACTATAATAATTAATGTGACCAAATCGAGCATGCCAGAACAAGATAGAAGACAAATTAACAGTTTACTGAGCCAAATTCATAGAATTGTGGGCATTAGAAGATGTAACTTTCAGCTTTAAAAGCTTGTCATCCTTGATGCAGGAGCATCTCTCCATGTCAGCCAGCTAGCCGGCCACGTCAGCGCATGCATTCAGGGCTGAAGAGAGGCACAACCCTCTTTTTCAAATTTGAATTTGAATGTAATTAATGTTGTAGGCTGTTGAGCCATGGAGCCGTGCCTTTGTGCAGGCATTAGAGTAGGCAGGCCTTTAATGTTTGTAAGGCTAAGATCTAGATCCGATGCTGGACTAGACAACCCATTCAATGTAATTGAATAGGGTAGGTAGATTCGAGGGAAGAGATCGAAGAGCCCCCTCATGTAAAAGATCAATTACGATCTCATTTGAAAACATAGTGAGGAGTTGTGAGAGAAGAGGAGATAGAGAAGAGAAGAAAAGAGCCAAGACCTTGTTACAGGCTGTGCTCAAAAACACCTTGTACAAACAGGAATTTTCCATCTAATATAAACAGAAGTAGTTTTTCCTGTATGTATTCTGTGTTGAATGAATGTCTGTGAGTGTTCTTTATATGCTGTGAATGTATGTTGTGATTGTGAATTTGCAGGAGTTGTTTTGATTTCAAGATGGGAAGGTTCTTTGTGGTTTCATGCCAGGAGGGCGTGACAGAGTACTGCGGTCTCTTGATACCAGTGCATAGATGCACTTTTGAACTCTGTGGAGTCAGAAAAAGACGTGCTAGATGGGCACAAAAGCTGAAATCAACAATTCAGGAGGATGACCTCAAGGTTGTTGAACACCTTGGAGGCAAGGTTGTGAAGAAGAACATAGTTGCAGACAGAATCTTTGAGGAGTTCTGTGAAGCTCTGCCAAGTGGGCATTGAGCAGGTATAAGGAGGACACAAAAGACATAACTACTGGATGTTATGTAAGAAGATACTCTGCCAGGTGGGCATTGAGTAGGTATGCAGATAGGCACAGGAGAAAAGAACTCTTTGAGTTCTGAATTTGAAGAAGAGTCCAAGAAGAGGGATCTTCGCAGGGTTGTTGAACACCCTGAAACTCTCAGAAAAAGGTTGCTTGAGCAGACTGATCACCAAGAGGGCCTTGAAATTATCCATCTGCAAGAGAAGGAAAAAATATTTATTCCCTTAAGGTCTGAGGAGCAGGAAATATCAGAAGAGACAACACCTTTACGTGTGTGCAAAGATTCTGCAAGGAGTACAGGAGTCGTGGAAACCTCTTAAGGTTTCAGAGAAGGTCAAGCTCAGGAGGGTGAGTGCTTTTACGCACAAAGTTGTAGCTGTAAGGAGTGTAGAGACTATAGAACTCCTTGAAGAGTTCAAAGTTTTCAAATCTCAGGAGGAATAGCATTTTTAAATGCACAGGCGAGAATTCAAAGTGTGAAGCTCACAGAGGAAAGAAGGCAAGGTTGAGGCCTTTGGGTTTTTTTAAATTCTTCCAAGTCTAGGAAGAAAGCATAAAAGATCGAAAGGAAGCACAACAGCCATCCGATCAGACTGCAAAGGAGATACGGACCGTTGGTTTTCTACATCCAGGAAGGAGCAGGAGGAGTGCACAGGGAGAGGAGATTGTGAGCCATTGGATCTCACTTAGATACCCGTCAGCCGTTGGATCTGACAGAAGTTGCACGGGGTTTAAACCCTCGTAAACAGAGAAAAAGTCCTGAAAGGCATTGGGATATCGGGACTTCAGAATTTGGGATATCGAAAGTCTCGAGGATAGGAGATCGGGTCACTCTAGGGAGAAAACCCTGAAACACATCAGAGCCATCCATCCATTTGGGACATGTGGTGGAGATTAACGTCACTTCAGCACATCGGAGGTCGAGAGTGTGAAGGATCAGCAAAGAGGAGGATTCTCGCATCGAGGAAACCCAAAAAGAGAAATCCCAAAAGGGGTTTCAAGCTGACGTCACGTCAAAGTTTCAGGAATTGGGACTTCGGGGGTTCTGAGGATGAGAGCCCCAAAGGCATTGTGGGAACAGAACTCCCAAAAGGGTGAAAGAATCTGATTCATCCATTGGAGAGGACACATGTCACTAGATCTTCCCTATCGGGGATTCGAACATCAGGGCTTAGAGAAGGAAGTCCTTCAACTTCACGAGAGGAAAAGTCACGAGAAGATCAGGACCATCCATTTGAGGAGGACAGGTGGCAGAGATCAAAGGATCTCACGAACTCGGAGGTTCACAGGGTGAGAGCCCAAGGATTTGGTGCTCCAAGTCGCGAGTAGAAAAATTGCGAGAGAACTGGAACCATCCATCTAAGGAGGATAGGTGGTAGAGATCAAAGGATCTTGCGAACTCAGAGGTTCGTAGGGTGAGAGCCCAAGAATTGGGTGCTCCAAGTCGCGAGTAGTGAAATCCCAAGAAGCGAGGATAGTCGTTGGATCCGAAAAATGGGAGGACCATTGGATCAGATCCTTATCGCGTGTTTCACGTACTCAGAGGTTTGGAGGTTGAGGGGACCTCGTCTCAACATCAAAAGTTGTGAAGTGCCAAGAGCCGAGGCACAAGAGAAGGGACACGTGGTAGGACCGCAAGGTGGGGCCACATGATATATAGGTAGACATGCGTCACCTAGAGAAGGGAGTCAACGCTCCATTGATTTCTTGCGTTTCAGGGGTTCGTGAGATAAGAGCATGAAGGCCCAATGCTTCAACCTACGAGGTTGCAAAGAGCGAAAAATGTCAAGGGAGGAGTCAACCCAAAGTTGACTTATCACGTCTCGGGAGATCACGACAAGAAGGCACGAGAGTTCGACCCACGAACCCACGAAGGTGCAAGAAGCGAGGGGAGCTAGTCTTTAGTCTAGCCATTGGTCACACATAGAGAGGGATAACAAGAAGAAGAGTTATACCCATTTTGCGATCTCAGGTATTACAAGATTGGAGAGGAAGAGTCAGAAGTCACGACTCGTGAACTCGCGAGATCACGATATTTCGACAAGAAACCTTGGGTTAGGCCGTGGTCATAGCACTGTGGTCACTTGGGGATGGTGGAGCTTGCGCCTAGTGCCATTTGCACAGAGGAGCTTCCTGAAGGACCTGTGGATCGATTTGACAGGAGATTTTAGCAGGGAATTCGAAAGAGTCGATCTGGTTGAAGGGGGTTAAAGAACGATCCTGTGAGCAGATCTCAGCCCGAGGGCCGATAGGTTTGCATCAGTTGGTATCAGAGCTTGATTCGTGCTTGTATATTTTAGGCAAGGGAAGTCGGAGAAGGAGATCACTCTGATACACACATTAGTTGGTATCAGAGAAAGAACTATGTTTGTATATTTCAAGCAGAGGGAGAAGACAAAAGAAGACAGAGTGTTGGAGACTCTGTGAATGATTTCTTGCAAGTAAGCAGAAGGTTTTCCAGGAGGGTAGACAGGGACAACGATATGTCTACTGAAGGCCGAAGATACGCTCGAAAGAAAATCCCAAAGCTGATGAGTGCAGCTGAAAGGGAGAAAGAGCTTGTCGACATCAGGGCAAGAATGGATGAACTTGAACTGTGGATGCAACAGAATGGTAAGTCAAGATGGGTATATGAGTGGCCCATGAAGGTGAAAGAAAAATGGCTAGTCAAGGAGTTGATGGATAGAAGACAGTGTAGGCTATTAAGAGGATGGTTGAGGCATGTTGAAAACCTCGACGGACCTGAGGGAATGGTTTAGATAAGTGAACCAGAGACTGGGAGAATTCTCGGTGAAGAAGATGAATTAGGATCAGTTGAAGATCTCAAGAACTTCCAGGAGGGTAGAGAGGAAATTCCAAATTTCTAGGTGGGCAAAGAGATGATATCGCTGCGGCATCTCATGGACTGTCATGAGGACAGTAGGGGAATTTCAAATTTCCAGGTGGGCAATGAATCAAGATCGCTGCGGGATCTCATAAATTGGTAGGAGGGTAGCAGAAGGTTTCCAATTTTCCAGGTGGGCAAGGGAACAAGGATGGGATCAGTTGATCTCATAGTCTGCTAGGAAAGCAGCAAAGAAATCCTATATTGCCAGGTGGGTAGGGATAAGAAGATGAGACTATCTGAGGGTCTCATAAACCCAGAGGTGAGTTTGGATCAGTAGATGCAGCTGACGAAAGAGGAGGATGTGAGGAGCCTTCTAATGATTAGGGGAATTGCAATGTTCCTACCATTTGCCCAAGAGGAGGCAGAAATCTGCATTGCGAATGTTGATGCAGCAATAGCAGAAGTAGGACAACGAGTTGAGACTGTCAGAGAGGAAGTGGAGTAGACTTTGGAAGCTGCCCAAGAAGAAAGGGAAGATGATCATTCTAAGGAATGGCTCAATGCTTTCAGCAAGGAAGCTGAGGAAGCTGAAGAGAAGAAAACTGTAGCACTAAAGCTAGAAGTAGAAGAAAGGAGCATGTAGATAGATTTCTCACTCTGTGGGAGATGGAGTTGGAGATGCTGGAGGATTGGCTGAACAATCCAGAGCCAGCAGGTGACTACCATGAGCAGATGTTGGCAGAGGAGCATTCTGAGGAATCTCTCAAAATTTTCAGCCAGGGAGCTGAAAAGGTAATGAAGACTGCAGAGATGAACTCTGTAGCATGGTGGCAAGCTAAGGCCACATAAGATGAAGAAAATGAGGACGTCATGGGAGATCACAATGATCTACCCAATTGCAGAAAATTTTTGCAGCTGGGGAGACTACATGAATAGGGCCAGCCACTGGAGCAGCTGGATGAAGTGATCGAGAAGATCAGGGAGCTAATGATTAGGTCAACAAAGACTACCAGGAAGGATAAGCTGAGCAGAGAAGCATATGAACAGCTCCATAAATTTGTTTGGGATCCAGGAGGATATCAACAGCTGAGATGGGAAGCTCATGAGCAAGAGCTCATGAATTTTGCAGCTGAGGAGTATGATGCAAGAGCATCTCTCCATGTTAGCCAGCTAGCCAGCCACGTCAACGTGTGCATTCAAGGCTGAAGAGAGGCACAAACCTCATTTTCAAATTTGAATTTGGATGTAATTAATGTTGTAGGTTGTTGAGCCATGGAGTCGTGCCTTTGTGCAGGCATTAGAGTAGGTAGGCCTTTAATGTTTGTAAGGCTAAGATCTAGATCTGATGCTGGACTAGACAACCCATTCAATGTAATTGAATAGGGTAGGTAGATTGGAGGGAAGAGCTATAAGAGCCCCCTCATGTAAAAGATCAATTGCAATATCATTTGAAAACATAGTGAGGAGTTGTGAGAGAAGAGGAGATAGAGAAGAGAAGAAAAGAGCTGAGACCTTTTTACAGGCTGTGCTCAGGAACACCTTGTACAAACATGCATTTGCCATCTAATATAAACAGAGGTAGTTTTTCCTGCATGTATTCTGTGTTGAATGAATGTCTGTGAGTGTTCTTTATATGCTGTGAATGTATGTTTTGATTGTGCATTTGTAGGATTTGTTTTGATTTTAGGTTGGGAAGGTTCTTTGTGGTTTCATGCCAGGAGGGCATGATAGAGTACTGTGGTCTCTGGATACCAGTGCATAGATGCACTTCTGAACTCTGCAGAGTCAGACAAAGATGCGCCAGGTGGGCATAGAAGCTCAAATCAACAATTCAAGAGGAAGACCTCAAGGTTGCTCAAAACCTTGGAGGCAGGGATGTGAAGAAAAACATAGTTGCAGATAGAATCTCTGAGGAGTTCTGTGAAGCTCTTCCAAGTGGGAACTAAGCAGGTGTAAGGAGGAAAAAAAAGAGACAACTACTAAATGTTCTGTAAGAATATACTCTGATAAGTGGGCATTGAGTAGGTGTGCAGATAGGCACAGGAGAAAAGAACTCTTTGAGTTCTGAATTTGAAGAAGAGTCCAAGAAGAGGGATCTTCGCAGGGTTGTTGAACACCCTGAAACTCTCAGCAAAAGGTTGCTTGAGCAGACTGAGCACCAGGAGGGCCTCAAAATTCTCCATCTGCAAGAGAAGGAAAGAAGATTTATTCCCTTAAGGTCTGAGGAGCAGGAAAGCTCAAAAGAGACAACACCTTTGTGTGCGTGCAAAGATTCTACAAGGAGTGCAGGAGTCGTGGAAACCTCTTAAGGTTTCAGAGAAGGTCAATCTCAGGAGGGTGAGTGCTTTTACGCACAAAGCTGCAGCTACAAGGAGTGCAGAGACTACAGAACTGCTTGAAGAGTTCAGAGTTTTCAAAGCTCAAGAGGAATAGCGTTTTTAAATGTGTAGGTGAGAATTCAAAGCGTGAAGCTCCCAGAGGAAAGAAGGCAAGGTTGAGGCCTTTAGGTTTTTTGAAATTCTTCCAAGTCTAGGAAGAAAGCGCAGAAGATCAAAAGGAGGCACAACAGTCGTCCGATCAGACTACAAAGGAGATCTGGACCGTTGGTTTTCTACGTCCAAGAAGGAGCAGGAGGAGCGCACAAGGAGAGGAGATCATGAGCCGTCAGATCTCACTTAGATACCCGTCAGTTGTTGGATTTGACAGGAGTTGCACAGGGGTTAAACCCTCATAAGAAGAGCGAAAGTCCCAAAAGGAATCGGGATATCAGGACTTTGAAATTCGAGATATCGAAAGTCTCGAGGATAGGAGATCGGGTCACTCCAGGGAGAAAACCCTGAAACACATCAGAGCCATCCATCCATTTGGGACACATGGTAGATATTAACGTCACTTCGGCACATCGAAGGTTGGGAGTGTGAAAGAACAATAGTGAGGAGGATTCTTGCATCAGGGAAACCTGGAACATGAAATCCTGAAAGGGGTTCCAAGATGATGTCACATTGGAGTTTTGGGAATCGGGACTTTGGGGGTTCCGAGGATGAGAGCCCCAAAGGCATTGTGGGAATAGAAGTCCCGAAAGGGTGAAAGAATCTGAGCCATCCATTGGAGAGGACACATGTCACTAGATCCTCCCTATCGAGGATTCGGACATCGAGGCTCAAAGAAGGAAGTCCTTTGACTTCGCGAGAGGTGAAGTCATGAGAAAATCGGGACCGTCCATCTAAGGAGGACAGGTGGAAAAGATCAAAGAATCTCACGAACTCGGAGATTCACAGTGTGAGAGCCCAACGATTTGGTGCTCCAAGTCACGAGTAGCGAAATCACGAGAGAACTGTAACCGTTCATCTAAGGAGGGCAAGTGGCAGAGATCAAAGGATCTCATGAACTCATAGGTTCGCAGGGTGAGAGCCCAAGAATTGGGTGCTCCAAGTCGCAAATAGAGAAATCGCGAGGAGCGAGGATAGCCGTTGGATCTGGAAAATGGTAGGACCATTGGATCAGAGCCTTATCGCACATTTCGTGTACTTGGAGGTTCAGAGGTTGAGAGGACCTCGTCTCAACATCAAAAGTTGTGAAGTGTCGAGAGCTAAGGCACAAGAGAAGGGACATGTGGCAGGACTACAAGGTGGGGCCGCATGATATATAGGCAGACATGCATCGCCTAGAGAATGGAGTCAACGCTCCATTGATTTCTTGCATCTTGGGGGTTCGTGAGATAAGAGTGTTAAGGCCCAACACTTCAACCTGCGAGGTTTCAAAGAGTGAAAAATGTCAAGGGAGGAGTCAACCTGACGTTGACTTATCGCGTCTCGGGAGATCGTGACAGGAAGGAATGAGAGTTCAACCCACGAACCCATGAAGGTGCGAGAAGCGAGGGGAGATAATGCTTAGTCTAGCCGGTGTTCATGCATAGAGAGGGCTGACAAGAAGAAGAGTTATACCCATTTCACGATCTTGGGTATCACAAGATTGGAGAGGAAGAGTTGGAAGTCACGACTCGCGAACTCACGAGATCGAGAGATTTCAACAAGAGACCTTGGGTTAGGCCATGGACATAGCATTGTGGTTTCTTGGGGAAGGTGGATCTCGCGCCTAGTGCCATTTGCACAGGGGAGCTTCCTGAAGGACCTGTAGATCAATTTGACAGGAGATTTCAGCAGGGAATCCGAAAGAGCCGATCCGGCTCAAGGGGGTTAAAGAACGATCCTGTGAGCGGATCTCGGCCCGAGGGCTGATAGGTCTGTGTCAATCCTTCACTCTAGTCATGAAAACCACATGATATGAAGCCCTTCTAATCTCACTGATGCAATCAAACACATGTATTGAATTACCTTTTTGTCTTATATTGACAAGAGACATTAAATTTCTCTTTAGTTGGAGAAGATAAATAACATTATTTAGTATATAATCAA